>CABFOV010000323.1:91851-107651 GCA_902141375.1 Timema poppense
CCCCCCCCCCCATCCCACCCCACCCCCCAAGCATCGTGGCGATAATGAAATTAATACTGGGGTCTTTGTTGACGTCTGTAATTTAATCAAGTTGTAAACAATACCATACCATCCATTACACTGGAAAATGGTTATATGAATAGTCATGAAACGAACTATAAAGTTTTGACATTAGTTATAATTAATTAATTGCGTACCATAAAAAAAATATTATGTACGTTAGATACCTTACACCCTAAAGGCTTACTTATAATTTACAATACAAAAATTACATCCAATGATGTATTTGTATATACAGTAATATAGTATATTTTATATAAATATAAGTACTATAAAAACAGTATTTGCTGTAATTATTGCAAGCTACAAAATTCCGGCCACGACAGCTAGTGACGCCCCAGGCATCCGTTTGCTTCTTTTGCACCTTAGTTTAGCTCTGTCTATAGTAACATTTTAGTAGTTTTTTTAGGTTCTATTTTTATGAATATCAAATAGATATCTAGTTAAATGAAAATTCATCACTACTGTATTAAATTCTTTTTTTAAATTTGGTAAATAATGTAACACTATCTTGTTTACTGTTTAAACAATAGTAAAGTAAAGTAAAGATCTCTAACTACCCCCACTTTGTTAAGTAAGTAATATATTATAATTGTGTTTGGGCCCTAAAAAAATCATAACACCCCTCTCCCCACCCTATTTCTATATATTCTTAATTCTATGAGCACTCACTTCGATATATCAGTATTATCCGTACATATTATGGATCGAATTGAAGTTTCTCCTAAAATAAACCAAGTTGAACGCAAATTTAGCTTGTTAAGGCATCCCATATTAATAGATATTTGGCCTCCTGCGTGGGAAAGCTTCCCTAGCCCAGTGATTCCCAACCTTTTTTTCTTTATAGGAACCCTTAAAATATTTAATAAAATCCCTGTGAAACACAAATTAGGTATGAAAAGGGTAAATTATAAAATAGACGTGTGTAAATCAATAGGGTTGTTAAACAATAATAATAAATCAATACCTTTGAATAAAATATTTCAGGAGTATTTATTGCCTATTTTTATCTAATAATTACAGTCCGCCGGTACTTGAACTTGGGTTATCAGTTTTCTTACCAACCTCGCTTTTAACAATACTCTCAGCAATATTCACTTCATCTTCCTCAGATACATGAGTTATCTTGATATATCTTCACACCGTCAAAAAATTATTGCCAGATTAAAAAAAACAAATGTTGAAGATTCTCGCGCAACCCCGGACATGGGCTAGAGGATCACTGGTTAGGAATCACTGCCCTAACTCCTCCTTTAGTAATCTCATTACGGTCACTGCTTTGTCACTCTACCTGTCCTAAAACATTTTTCTTTGCACAACTAAACCTTCGGGGGCACACTGTACTACATCACACAACGTATAGTAAACAAAAAAGTCAATCCTACTTCAAACTCGTTCTTTTTTTTCTCCAAGGATGTGAACTATCTTATAACATTTTGAATTGACGATGAACAATTATTTTCTAGGATTTATCCAAAAACATTTACGGCATTTCGTAATATGTATTTTAAGGAAATAACTCTTAGAGAACGACAGGGTTTTACACTAGGCATAATTTAAATGAACAGCAAGAAAGTACACCTGGCTGCTCAAAATGGTCCGAGTTAGATATACCTGGCTGCTCAAAATGGTCCGAGCTAGTTACGACTGGTTGCTCAAAATTGTCTGAGCTTAGTATGATCATAACAAACTCTGAAGTATTATTATTAGCACCGCGTCATTACTACCCGTTCGGGTTATACGCACTTACGCTCATGTGTAATGGTAGGGTGATTGTGATATGAAATGGAGGACCTACAGTTTAACGTGGAATCCTAACCACGGTGGAGGCCTGGAATTCACCACATTCACAAGATGTCTTGTCAGAGGTGAAGGAAGGGTTTGGTAATCAGATAAATCTGTACCGGGACCGAGGATTGAACCCCGAGCCCCCAGTACAGAAGTCCAACACCTTACCCCTAGACCACTAGGTCACTAACTCTGAAGTGAAAAAGTGTGGTGGATATATTTGATAAGAGTAGTTTTGACTGTTTAGAAAGAATCATGATCCTACCTTTATCTCCTACTGAGAAAACCTGCAGAGGGTCAGAGCAGATAGTGACTGAATTTAGATCCCCCGAGCAAGAAGTTTAAGGCAGGATAATTGTTGACGTTACTCATTTGTTTAGCGAAATTAAATGTATGAGTAGTCACAGCGATATATTTGGTTGCTCTTTTTACAACATGGTAATGCTAAAAGAACAAAGGAAATGGATGGATAGTAGATATTAATCCACACATATTGTACTGAAAAGTATAAGTACTCTACAATCAGAGAACCCTGAAAAACGACTAAAGTATATGGGAATAAACGCTCTAAAAAAGATCTAAAAATCAAAAATTAATATTGTGCTTGTTTGTGAACTCTTCACGAGAATCTCAAGTTGGCAAAATATCACAAGATAAACACAGGCTGCCGGATGAACTGTGTAGTGGGTAGGCGATCATCTGCTTATTCTTCCTTTTGACCTTGAGATAGGTGATAAGATTAGACAGAGACAGACGCTGTAGTTCAAGATAACAGCACAGAGAATTTAATTTTAAATCATGAGGCCTGCCTGCTTCAATAATTGATACTAGTTATGGGCACAATCGAGTAACTCGATTATCTCGTGTAATCGGGAGTACTCGATTCTTTCGGCATTACTCGAGTAAGTAACTTTACTCGGACCTTATTATTCTTTTATTTTCTCTTTTCGTACCAGCTAAATGAGAATCGACCTTATTGGCTGGACTGTTTACCATGCTATTTTCATTTAAAAAGCATATTCCCTTAGAGCTCATTTTTCACCAACAGTTTCTGCTGCTACGCAAAAATGACCCTTTATGGTTGAAATGTTGCACGTGCATTTTCAATACAAAATACTCGTAGATGTAAAGTATACAATCAAAAAGCATGCTAACAAAGCGTATCACATTTCCGACTCTTTTTAAAAGTACTCGATGAAAATTACTCGATTTTTTTACTAGGCGCCTCGGCAGTTTTATTTCCACAATCGCATATACGAAACTAATTATAACCTTTCTTAATTATGTTATTGATTATAATTTCTCCTTAGTAAAATATGATTATTTATGAATTGAAACTAATTAGAGTAAGTTACAAAATAGAAAAAAAAATTAAAACTGTTTTTACTTTTAAAAAGGTACATTATTATCAATTTATTTTAACATTAATGTATAAATAAAAGTTTATTTTATTAGAAAGAGCACAAAAAACTTTTTTTTTGTGAGACACTTCTTAAAACGCATACTCTCTTATTGACTGTACATGAAACGTGAAACTTGACAATAAGGGGGTGGAGGTCACTGTCAGTGTCGACTGTCTACTACAGGAAGAGATTATTGACTTGTTATTAGTATCGAATTCCAGTGCAAGACTCCCGAGTAATGTGGTCCAACCGATTTACATGGGACGATTCGAGTAGATGACTCGCTAAAAATTACTCGAGTAATTTTACTCGATTACTCTATTCTTTTTCAAAGAGAATCGAGTAATTACTCGATTGTGCCCATCACTAATTGATACTGTCTCACGTATCTTTGTATGGCAATACGTCATATCGTTCGAGTAAGACCTTGGACACGCGGTGCACCGAGTCCGTTAAGACACTTCTCCATTCTGGTCATCTATTAATCCGCTCCTCATCCAATGACGTGGCTAGACGGGATGAAGGGTTGAGCCTCCCCAATATCAGCCCTGAGCCAGACTTGAGAAGGGTGGAGAGGTGTTCGGCGTGATATAAAGCCAACATCGCGTACTGTGGCTCTGCGAGTAGTAGAGTTTATAAGCAAGTCGAAGTTTGCAGCTCTCTGATAGATAAACAGTTCCTGAAAAACATATTATATATCTACGATACCATACGAGGAAAATCCTTTCGTTCAACACTATGTCCTTTAGATTATTTTCTTCTTCTAAAATGACCATTTTGTTCTTTATTTTGTGAATTGAAGTATCATTATTATTATTAGCACCGCGTTTTACTACCCTTTCGGGTTATACGCACTTACGCTAATGTGTAATGGTAGGGTGATTGTGAGATGAAATGGAGGACCATACAGTTTAACGTGGGATCCGAACCACGGTGGGGGCCTGGCATTCCTCACATTCACAATATGTCTTGTCAGAGGTGAAGGAAGGGTTTGGAAATCAGATAAATCTGTGCTGGAACCGAGGATTTAACCCCGGCCGCTAGCACAGAAGTCTGACACCTTACCCCTAGACCACCAGGTCACCTGAATTGAAGTAGTAAATTGAATATTGGTCCACAGTAGACTACACCACTCATAGAAATATGAAATTGTCAATTCACCGCCACTCACTACTCTCCATTAAACATAATATTTCCAACTTTTGACAACACTGGCAACATTGATTGTTGCATTAAGTATCAAAATTAAATATTACAATATATATGATTGTTTAAAATGATTAACTCCCTCTGGTATCGCTTTCAATAACAGCGATTGAGCTGGTTGACACAGTTTTGTTGGTTAAAATGGATTAATTGCATATATAAGTGGTTTCTAACTAGCATGAGGCTTTTTTTTTATAATCTTGAATTTCCAAACTAAGCAGAGTGATCATTAATTTTGTTGTGAATCACTGATTATCACCCATCCAGGATATCCATATATTTAAGCAAATAGGTTAGGAATGAACGTGGTATGATTTAGAAGAAATGTACTCGCATTTAGGTGGAGAGAAAGAGGAAAATCGTTAATAAAAAATACATAGCTATTAAATTGCCAATATTTAATAAATTGTTCCTAAAAATAAACATGTTTTTTTTTCGATACTGAAAGTTAGCCTCCACTATTTTCTACAACATTATAATTAATGTATTATACCATTAAATGTAATTAAAACTCAACATGCAGTTGTTTTTGTTTTTTTCATCCACACCAGATGGGAAAGTTTGTCCCCGGGCGTTTTGCGATACAATAGTAATCGAATGGGTTTTACATCCGAAAAGAGTTGCGTTTGTTGATACTTTGTTAACAAGATTAGGCACCAGCACCAGTGGTCACATGGTCAAAGGTGTTGGCCTCGTATTGTACCAGAGATTCGATTACGGAAAGTTCGAGTCTTGAATCTTATATAGGTTGATCTATTAATCAGCTTTTACTCATTAAAACAACTTTCCTAATATTTAACCCTAATATTTTGTTAATAACCCTCGTGTTGGACGTAATTATAATAAAATAATTAAAACCATAAGGTCCCTAACTTTCTTTGTTGTTAATGTACTTTTATTTTTTCACCTTCCACTAGTTTTTAAGTTGGCCCAGCTTACAGTATTCTTTCACTTTCACCTCAAAATTAAAGTTTAATTAACTTTTTTTTTTGTTACTTTAACTAAAAATAACCAAGAGCTTATCCACTAATAGGTTTTATTAAAATGGTTTTAAAACTAGCAATATAAATAAAATAATTAAGAGTATTTGCATTAAAACTGTTTTAAAAGTATCAACTATGGTTAAAATAATTAAGAGTTCCTATTCATTAATAAATGGCATTAATATTGTTTTAAAAGTATCACTCTAAAATAAATAAGAGTTGCTCCATTAGTATTTTGAAACTTATTTCTTTAAAATTAGGTCATCATTGATGATTTAGTTCTAGCCCAGATCTACTTCACACCCTCTGAAATACTTGACCACATTACAGATCCTATTTACCAAACACAGATGGCAGCACGAATTATCACCCACGGATAGCAACAATAGGGAACAACAATGAACACCCCCGTCCCCTTTCCGACATTCAAAACCAACCCTTTCTAAAACAAAACTGCAAGCAACCCCATGGAATGTTAATAACCAAGCCTTAATGTGTCCCAGTTGGGTCCCACTGAGTTTTATAGCCGTAAATATCTGGGACAGTGGGATCTCCAAAATATAACTATGATCACATAGAGGATAGGTTCGAAGGGTGGAGGGGGGGATTGTGCAGTTTCGGGCCATTAATCGTGCGTTTTGTGCCAGGGTTTGCGGTATAGGCGAATAGGGGAGGAAGGGTGGGTCGGGAAGGGATGGGGGTTGTTCTACAGCTATAGCAGAGTTTAGCACAGCCTGACATTGTGATACAAATCACTGCTATTATGTTGGTAGCTCGGAAACTGCTCTTAGATGAAGGAGTGGTGTTTAAAACGTGAGATACTCGCTTTCAGCAACATAGCCGGAACTAGGGTAATACAAAGTAAGAGATCGCGAATTGGTTAAAGGTGCTCAAGCAACTGTTGAATACATTTTAACATTGTTTCCCTTCATCCATTTGTACTGTACGTTCTGCATTAACCAACTTTTAGTTGGAAAAAACAAATATTATTGGGGAACTTTCTCTAATACTTTTTTATTGATATATATATTTTTATATTGGGTTTTAACGGGGTGTTGGTATTTAATTATACTAATGGAATAGGGATTAGGAAGGTAGAAGTTATAGGAAATTCACCCTGAATTTGTGTGGAGGATGAGTAAGAAACAATTTAATAAAACAACACCTCTGTGTACAGCTGACTGGGTTTTGAGCCTGGACCTCCACATCGCCGGAAAACCGAACTAGCTTAGTCGGCGTGTCTACCAGAGCAGGTCGTTGTTATATTAAAAGAAACGCCATAATGTTTATTTAAGGTGGGGATGCATGGGAACGTGAGAAAAGGGAGTTGTTTTTGCAGTTTTTATAATAAAACAACATATTTCTGCGGTGACCTGGCGGTCTAGGGGTAAGGTGTCAGACTTCTGTGCTAGGGGTACGGGGTTAAATCCTCGGTCCCGGCACATATTTATTTGATTACCAAACCCTTCCTTCACCTCTGACAAGACATCTTGTGAATGTGGGGAGTGTCGGGCCTCCACCGTGGTTCGGATTCCACGTTAAACTGTAGGTCCTCCATTTCATCTCACAATCACCCTACCATTACACAATTAGCGTAAGTGCGTATACCCGAACGGGTAGTAATACGCGGTGCTAATAATAATAATAATAATAATGATAATAATAACAACAACATATTTTTGCCAAAATAAATAGAATAATGTTCGAATAAAAACATATAGTTTAACTTTCTTCACACTGGCACATCAACAGCTGTTGTATATCTGTTATGAGCATAACAGAATTAGATAACAAACATTTTAAATTAAGAGAACAAGCTTTCAATAAATTCCAGAACACGCTTGATAGATATTCAAGAACTGGTGATATCACCACGTAAAGTAAATTAATGTTTCTACTAGGAAAATGTTCTATTTATTTTGTTTAAAAGAATTATTTTCTGTAATAACTGCAAATAAATGCATTTTTTTTCGAGTTCCTTACACTTCCGGTGGGCCGGTTTGATTTGAGCTTCCACAACTATTTAAACTATAATAAATATATTTATTAAATTCTAATTGATTGTTTTTTTTATTACATTTGAATGAAAAATTCCAGTGAGTAAGTTTGAGGTGCTTAAAATACATAAATTTTTTTTAACAAATACGATAGCATTAAATTTAAAACTATCCCGTTTTTTTCTCTTGGTGTTGTTTATAAACAAACGTAAAATCATATATTTAGTGATTTACGCAAGAAGAGAGCAGAGGATCATTTTACAAAATTAAATATATCAATAAAGACACCCAGCTATTGTATAAGCATTTAGAATCATATTTTCTCAGTAGAAAGTAGAAACCGATCATCTTTAATGTAGCTGAAATGACCTCAGTATTAAACTAATACAGTATATATAAATACTTAACCTCACCACTCCAGCTTACACTAAAACATTACTTCTTTGGTAGATATTAATATATGCTAAGGGCCATACTTGTAGTACCGAGCCGCTTGAAATTTGCCAGTTCACCCCGGACTCCTATCTTAAGTTTATGATGTATTAAACTTCAATAAATAAGTTAAACTTGTTTTACAACAATTAAAAGTCAACCTCGGTGGTCTTGGGGTAAAGTTATCGCCCCAGGATCCGATGTTCGTGGGTTCAAATCCATCCGGGATCGACGTAAAAGAACCCTGGGAGGAATATGAAAATATCTTTCCCGGGAAAATTGGTAGGCCCTTTCGCTCTCGCTCAAAGACATTCTAGCGTGCAGTCGGTTCAGAAAGTGCTCGTTAAATACACCAAATAACTAAATAAAATAAACAATTAAAAGGATAAGGAAAATTGCCAAAGTATGTGTTATATGACATAAGTTTCTTAATTAAGAAAACATAGTCTAATAATAAAACATATTTAAAATTTCAAAAGTTGCATAAATACCCTCATCGTGGGTTGGAAGGCAATGAGAGCTAAAGTCCATATTTTTACTATATCTAAAACAATTTTCTTTTCTTGCCAAAAATAAATTAAAAGGTCACTTGAGTAGATTTTTTCAATTTAAATTTTTGCACATGGTGGCTTCAACTGTCCTTTCGCATTGCGGAATCCAACATGGACGTTTTCTCTTCATGTTTAATGTTTCCAAACACTTCAGTGGCTGAATGGTATAAGGCGTCACTCTAGTTTTAGAGTGACCTGCTGAAAATTGTCAGAACTATAACTTTTTCAGATTTCAAAACACAGAGTACACCATTGTTTAGATTACTTGGATTCTTGAATATGAAACAGTTATTAAATATAAGATGTAAATACTTATGTATGATATCATTCATGATATAAATACTTAAACTTGCTTAGATTTTAAATATGTTGATCGAAGCTTATCGAACAGAAATAAGACTACAAAAAAACTATTAGTGTCAAAAGTTAAAACTAATTGTTTTATGAAATCAAGCTTCTATTGGAATGGTACAAGGATTTGGAATTCATTGGACACATATATTAGATATTCACCAAAATTAAAATTCAAATCCGCCTTATATTATATGTTTCTTGACGATTCAGAAGTTAGATATTAGTATTGGTACTGATAGTAATAGTAATAATAATACTAATCGTCTTAAGACTATTAATATAAATAATAACAGAAGAAGATCCCTATGATTTTGTAATACTCGACTACACAATTTGTTTGTTGCTATCATTTCATTATAAAATTATACTTTAGTTTAGGTGTATCAATACTCTTCATATAAAAATATTCATTGTGTTAGATTAACACATTGATAATATAGTAACCAGTTCATTTTATGAAACAGCCTATCATTAGTTATGTAATGTATATATTTTTACATGGTTTATCCACAAGTTTACGCCTTCAGCTCTATATTCTATATACGTACACATTAAGTAAGAGGCGCATTAAACAGATTTTCCATAATGCCTCTAGAATAATAATGATAATAATAGTAATAATAATAATTATGAATATCTCTAAACTTGAAATTAATATATAAATATTAAATGATAGTAGTCTGTAATTTGTATTGTATGGTATTGTATTAATTAATTAATAAATAGGTGACCTGGCGGTCTAGGGGTAAGGTGTCAGACTTCTATGCTGGCGGCCGGGGTTCGATCCTCGGTCCCGGCAGATTTATCTGATTACCAAACCCTTCCTTCACCTCTGACAAGACATCTTGTGAATGTGAGGAATGCCAGGCCTCCACCATGGTTCGGATTCCACGTTAAACTGTAGGTACTTCATTTCATCTCACAATCACCCTATCATTACACATTAGAGTAAGTGCGTATAACCCGAACGGGTAGTAAGACGTGGTGCTAATAATAATAATAATAATAATAATAATAATAATAATAATAATAAATAAATAATAATAATAAATTCTCTCACTCCCCGTCATGAGCAGGCCAGTCTAACACAATAGTGATGCCTTAGACCATTCAGCCACTGAAGCGGGTAAGTTATATTAACGCAATTAATTTATTTTTAGTACCGCGTATTATTTATTAGCCTTTCGGATTATACGATTGTGTACTAATTACGCTAATGGTTTTAGGGATGAGAGATATTTTATGTAAGAAGTGTACCCATATTTGCCTGGATGGAGAATGGAAAAGCGTTTTAGAAAAACCTCAGTACACCCGATCAAGATTCGATCTTAGATCTCCCCGTCATCGGAAGTCTAATCTACTGCAAGAGTAGCGCGTTAGAACATGCGGCTACCGAAACGGGTTAGTTAAAATTGTTTGTTTTTTGTGCGCCGCATTTCACTAGCCATCCGAGCTATTTGTATATTTACGCTTTTAGATTAGGAATGAGAAAAGTAAAATTTAGAAGAAGTGTACCCACAATCATATGTACGGAGAGGTGGAAACAATTAAGGAAAAGTCACTCCCTCATACATCCGATCAAGATTCAAAACCCGAACTCCCTATAATAGGTAAGCCAGTATGTTGAGAGAATGATGGTTTGGGCCATGTGATTACCGAAGCGAGTATTATTATTATTATTATTATTATTATTATTATTTCCTTTGCTACTTTTGACCATCCATATAGTAAAAATAATAATAGGGATAAAATATCAACATTTTAATGTAATGTCAGCTCCACTAAAATCACATTGCATGAAAATAGGTTGGTTTTAACAACAACAATTTTTTTTTGCGACACATTTTTCCGCAAATTGGCAAGCAGGGAATACGGTGCGTAGAGAAGGTGATTTGAAATCCAATCAAACGGGTAAAAATGCAATGTATGTGTGTGTTTTTTTATGTAAATAAAAACCATACATTGTACTCATGCATGAATTAGAGGAATCACATATATTTTCTATGGGTAAAAATAATTACATTCCAAATGAAAACGCAACCAAAATAATAGAGACATCAATTAAAAAACATTATGATTGCATCAATGTTTAATTTATTTTGTACTCAATATAAGAATATTTTGTTAATATATACATTATTTCATGCCAAACTTGATCAACGATATCGTCCATCTTTATATTTTTTATTTATTCCATGATAATTACTAACCATTCGGGGTATCCAAAGTTATTATTATTATTTATTATTATTATTATTATTAGCACCGCGTCTTACTACCCGTTCGGGCTATACACACTTACGCTAATGTGTAATGGTAGGGTGATTGTGAGATGAAATGGAGCACCTACAGTTTAACGTGGAATCCGAACCACGGTGGAAGCCTGGCATTCCCCACATTCACAATATGTCTTGTCAGATTATTATTATTATTATTCCTAACGGGGTAGATATGTGGAAGGTAGAATCTAGAGCAAATGTTCCCGCATATGGCGTGAAAGAGGATTGTGAAAGTATTTTATGAAAAAAAAAATCCCTAAGAACACCTAGCCGGGATTTCTACCTCGACCTCTCCATTACTGGCGAACCTAATTAAAATAGATTGACGTTTATTCCGTGTGCTCACTGGTATATCAGATATGGCTAATAGCAGTTTAAATATTATTTAATTCATAGCAGTTCTGGTTTAGAAACCCGAGATAAACGGCTAAAGGGTTCATTGTGCTGACCACAGGACACCCTCTATCCGAAAATGTTAGCAATATCATCGCTAACAACGGTGGCCACCCGGTCGGTATAACCCACTTGCGGGCTCACACCATGAAGTTTTCTCTTATAAGCAAGAGTAAGGAGTGGAAGTTTAAGAAGATGTAACCAAAATGGTAAAGAAAAATGTTGGTGAACTACAATGTGAAGAGGAAATAGTCCTCCTCTGTGAACTTGGCTGGGGGTTCAACCCCATCCTTCTTAGTGGGAGACTACTTCATTATTCTCAAGATCAGCTCAGTTTTTTAAAATAATTTGTTCAACACTAAAATTTTGTAATCACTTCGTGGTTATACGCACATATGATAATAATTACTCTAATGGGGTAGGGATTTGGAAAGAGGTATTTTAGAGGTAGTCTACCCGCATTTGCATGAAAGGAGAGTAGACAACCATTTGGGGAGAATCACCCTCAGTAGACCCAATCAGGATTCAAACCCCGATCTTGTCGTATTCAGAAGGGCAGTCTAATACGAAAGTGATGCCTTAGACAACTCAACCACTGAAGCGCGTAGAAACTTTATAAATGAAGAGAAAAAGTCCTGATGGATTCCGCAATGCGAAAGGCTGTTGAGGCTACCATGTGTAAAAATTTTAAACTGAACAAATCTATACTGAAGCAACTTTACACACCTCAAGTGTGGCCCGACACTAAATACAAGACGACGCCTACCTAAACTCTTATGAAACTGTCCCATTCCATTATGGCAGGGGTTCGCAACCTTTTAGTAGTGATAAGTAATAATAATGTAAAGTCTATCAGCGTGTCAACAAACCTAAACCGACCCAAATCGTTTACATTGCTATACTAGTTAACTAGTATAACTATTAAAACCAATTTAAGTTGATCTTGTAAAATGTAAATGTAAAAATATGTTTCTAAATTGAATATACTAAAAAGCTACTATTTCTTTAATATTTAATATCTTAACATAAATCATAAAAATCAGAACAAATACAAAAGTTATAAATCTGTTTTGCAAAACTTAAGTTCTGAAGACACTATTTTAAGAATTTGAAACCAAACAATGAAATCATTTAAACATAAAACATGTTGTTAATAAAATTACTCAATCATATCAATGGTTTTAGTTAAAAATAAAAGTGTTCTAATATTTTCATTCAAAATCACTCAGCGTCCCATTGAAAATCGTTCCGTGTGCCACTCTTGGCATTATGGTCTAGGTAGGCGTCGACTTGTGTTTGGTATCGAGCCGCACTTGAGGCGCACTAAGTCTGACTATGAATCTGGACTCTAGAAACTGGCCCTAAGGGTAAAGGATTGAGTGGGTGACTTCGTCAGCATGAACAGGGGATGACAAATACACATAGATCAATGATGTATATATGGAAGCCTCCCCTCCCCTCCCACCCTTCAATGTAACAGCCCAAGGTTCAAAACTTATATATCCTCTGTTACAGGCAAGCCAATCTATTGCGTGACTGACGCCTCAGTCTACGTGAACACCATTGTGGGAATCCCCGCTTCTTAGTTCAGGGAAAATCAGAGCCATCCCCTCTTCATGGTAATGTGGTCGGACTTAACTATTCTAGTCCAATTATATGTTTTAATTTTGCAGTTCCTCACCTGTTCCCCAGATCACTGTGTGAATGTTTTAATGCGTTTCCTGAAATATAACCTTACGCTTCCTGGTGACCTGGTGGTCTAGGAGTAAGGTGTCATACTTATGTGCTGGGGGTTTGGGGTTCAATCCTCACTCTCGGCACAGATTTATCTGATTGCCAAACCCTTCCGTCACCTCTGACAAGACGTGTATTAATCACAACTCGTGAATGTGAGGAATGCCAGGCCTCCACCGTGGTTCGGATCCCACGTTAAACTGTCGGTCCTCCATTTAATCTCACAATCACACTACCATTACACATTATCTTAAGTGCGTATAGCCCGAACGGGTAGTAAGACGCGGTGATAATAATAATAATTTAGATTCGGTTAGATTAGCTAATAGTCAGCACACTGATTCTAAAAGACGCACAAATAAAAATTACACCCATATTATTTATTTGTCACCGATAAGGGTGGGCGCGCGGATTAAATATCAGGCTCATCTAGTCAGGGTTTGTCGTTGACGGGGAAGTTGAGCCACGAATCCCGGCTGGGTGTATTGAGTTTTTTTTTTTAATTTAATGGCTTAACCCCTCCTCCAAGTAATTTTGGATAAAATTCCTTCAAATTCTTCTTTCCTCATTTTCATCCCATTAGTGTACATACATAACCTATGGGTGGGGAATTAGGTTGAGAAAATAACTTGTTTTTGTTAACAAGGTTTTAGTACTAAGAAGATAAAACTCTGTCAGTATGTATTTACACTGTTATTGTGTGTGTGTGTGTGTGTGTGTGAGTGCGTGAGGTCCAGAGTAAATCCAACTGTTATTTGTGTTAGAGAACTGCAGCGTATTAAAGGATGAGCCGTAGAAGGAAACTTTGTCCCCACACACACACATACATAGTGGATGTTGTGTTTCACAAAAGTTACAAATACAGTCAGACACGAGGAGAGCAAGAAGTTGGAGGGAATTAAAGGGACAGAAAGATGGGATAGAAAGAAAGATGTTGAAGAGGATAGAGAATTCGAGTTCTATACCACCTTCAGACCACGTCAGTGCTTCTAAGAAGAGCTTACTTTTGAAAATATTGGAGATAAATCGGAGGTTTCTTCATACACAGCCACACAAAAATAAGTGGCGCTTCTTTCGGTCTGAATGGTGTTGGTTTCGTCGCTGGCGGCGTCTACAAAAAGTGGCGCTGCTAAGCCTGAAGGTGCCCTTAATCTTTCCAAGTAACGTATGTCTACCCGTCCCGGCAGGGATCGCGATTTAGACATCATTTTAGTCTGGTAATGTTCGCCTGTGATGAGAAGGTCCGATTTAGAATCCAAGCCGGGTGCATTGAGGTTATTTCCCATAAATTGTTTCGTAATTTTCTCTAGCTTACCTATATGTGGGTACATTTCCTACAGATATTTACTTTCTTTATTTTTATCCTATGTAAGGTGGTTTTAGAAGGAGTATACTCGCCTACCTTTAAGTAAATATGGGAAAATCATATCTCTAAATCACATCTACACAGGTACAAACCAATGTACCCAGCCGTGATTCAAACCCCAAACCTCCCCATCAACGTAAACTGATCTTAAAATGAGGATAACGCCTTAGACCGCTCGGGAACTGCTTCTGATTTTTTTTTGGGCCACATTCATTCTCATATTTAATATTGAATAATACATCTAGGAGCGAAGATAGGATCCCTCCCACCAACCCTTACACGCTGATGCTCAAGTTGTCTAAGACGTAAGGTTCGCGATAGGTCGAATTGCCTATGATCAGGAGTTCGTGGTTCGAATCTCAGATGGGTGTGCTGGAGGGTGTTTTTCCACATCCTCTCTTCACATTGAAGCAAGCTCACGTCTTTTACAAATAATCATCCTCTTCACTTCCCCCTAGATTAGGCTGTTAATAACTCTTGTGCTAAACGTAATAATTAACAAATAAAATAAAAATATGAACGGTCCTATCACTAGTTTTTTATATATCAGTATATTATGATAATTTCATACACACTAATCCTTTACAAATACATCCCATTATTTTTAACATTGGGACACGTGGCCAAGACCAATATAAACCAAAATTAAAAAATAATTGCACTAAGCAGTGATTTTCAACCTATTTGGGGTTTGCAATCCCTCATAAAGAGTTATCTCAAGTACCCGATGAATATATAAAAAGTATATTTCTCTAAATTCACAGATAAACAAATTAAAGTCCTTTTCTCCTAATCGTTCTGGTTTTCTTGTCAAATAACTTAACTTAGAAAGTTATTTTGTTTAAAACCCTTCTTCGCATGGTTAGTTATTCATATGTCGGCATACAAAATTCAACACACATTTTTTAGTTTACTAAAATCTTTTACAAACTTCACATGTAAATTAAGCAAAATTTACTTGCATCTTGGAAATAAAAAGAGAGAGAAAATATTAATGAGAATATAAATTTAATCTTTGAATTAAAGTATTGAACTAAATTGAGGTGTGGGTAGAGTTTTATATTATGTTCAAACCAGGTTAACTTGTAGCGGAAATAAAAGCGCCATCATGGTCAAATTATGTTGGCTCATGCCTAATAAATATACCGCTTACCCTTGGGGATACTCGCACCACAGTTTGAAAACCACCGGCATAAAGTGAAACGGGAGTAGCTAGAAAATTAGTTAGCTAGTGAAAAAAAAAAAAAAAAAAAA
>CABFOV010000323.1:107693-126102 GCA_902141375.1 Timema poppense
AAAAAAAAAAAAAAAAAAAAAATTAGATAAAAGGTAAAGAGGGAAAACTAAGTGAATAAAGACGAACAGTTAAAAGCAATTAAAAATATACTCTTATAGACGGCAGGTTAGAGAGATGGAAAAGTATGTAGGCATAGCAAATAAGAAGGGGATGAGTAAGGGTTACAGAATGTGGTTGATAAAGATAGGAGAAGAGAGACGGCTAGAGAACACAGCTCGCATAACAACAAACTCCAAACTTGTAATTACATTGAGACAAGTTGGTCTCTCTGTTGGACGATGTCACTGGGGACAAACACTGCGTAATTCCAGCATCTCAAAAAAAAAACGAAACAACACAAAACCCCGCTGCCCTTTCTTTTTTATTGTATTTAGAAAAATCAAATTGATTGTTTATATTAAATTAGATCTATATTATTAAAAGTCTAATGCTTTATGCATGCATTTATGTATGTATGTATGTATGCATGTATGTATGTGTGTATGTATGTATGTATGTATATATATATATATATAGGTACGTGTATGTATGTGAGTGTGTATGTATCTATGTATATATATGTGTGTATGTATGTATGTATGTGAGTGTGTGTATGTGTCAAAAATAAAATATATAAAAAATAAAAACATGGTTTATTTAATTTTTAGTCATTTTATTAGCATTTTAAAAGCAAGTAGAATCTAGAATATAAATTACAATCTCGAATCCAAAAAGAAATTGCAGATCATAATATGAGTGACCTGTGTTTATTGTTTGGTTGATTTGTATTCATATTATACAGTAAAAAGTGTTTCTTTGGCCAATGAAAATAATACGGGTACAGTTAAACATATTTATTTAATTTGTGCTTACATTTACATAGTTTAGATGTATATTCATACAAACCAATTACTACTCTAATTGAAAGACTGCTAACACTTCAGTTTAAATTAAACTAATGTTTTATTATTGGTTTTTAAGTGTATATAACGTACAAATGCTAAAACTCCAAAACCTAGCCATAATTTTTTTTAAGCATCGTATTTTACTAGTTGTTCGAGCTGTGCGTCTATGTACTAATTACGCAAATATGTTAAGGATGAAAAAGGTTGAATTCTAGAGGAGGTGTATTTGCATTTACTTGGAGGGAGAGTGTAAAAACCATTTAGGGACAACAAACCTTTGTATACTCGACTGGACTCAACACCCGATTCCCCTGTCATCGGCAGTCCAGTCTATTGAGAAAGTGATGTCTTAGACCATGAGGCCACCAAAGTGGGCTATTTCGAATTGAAATTCAAATATAAATTACAGGAAATATACACTATCACCTAATAGAGATTATTTGAAAGAAATTTTGTTATCTATTTACTTAAAAATAAAATTAGATTAGTTAATTATAACTTTTGCCATTCTTACTTAGTATAATTCAGTGACAGTAATATAATTTTATAACAAGCTAACCCAACCTAACAAAACCTAAACGCTCATACAGGCAAATTAAAGGTTCTTTTTTGTTAGGTTGGATAATTTCAACGTCAGCCTGTCATAGAAAGGTTTAAAAATTAGTATTTGAATAAAATCAAGACAATTTTTTTCCAAAAGTATAAAAATCCACATACAAATACGAAAATACTGAATTCGTGAGCTTTATTGTTATTATTATTATTATTTTGTTAACACCATAATTACTAAGGGTTTAACAGATGACTTAGGGATGAGTGAGGTTGCAACTGCGTTAGTGAAGAGAACCACAATAGAAAAAATCACGGCGTGAACACCGTCAAGGGATGATCTGACTTCACGAGAAGGAAATATCATTTACTTAACAACAAAGTGGTGTGAAAAAAACATTTACAGATAATTAAACTATATTAATAATCGGGACAGTTTATCCCGTGTTTACTGCGACTGGATGTTACTTGAGAAGGTATCGTTCGGTCCCAGTCTAATACAATGGAAATAAATACAGCCACAGACCCGAATGCTTTGATGTAATAACATACTATGTCATAAAAAATATAATAGTTTTTATACTAATATTTAATTGTGTTTTTATACTTCCTAACATAGAGCAACATTATTATTTAAAATTATTTTTATAAGCTCAAAAAGGCAAAAGTATAACTATTCAAAATTAATAATAATAATAATAATAATAATAATAATAATAATAATAGAATTTTTCAATAGTTTTTGAATTTTCGAAATCATAAATATTAACATTGTAGAGTTAATATTTTGTGTCATAACATATTATTGCACCAAGCACATACATTGTTTTAAATCTTGGCCACAGAAAGATTAAGGAGAAGTTTGTTTAAATTACTAAATACATACTTTTCCGCTTAACCTCACTCCCACATCTCCTCGACACCCTAATTTAAGAGGAATTAAACATTATATTTGGTTGCATGAGTAGTTTAGCTTATGTTTAGTATGTCTATTGCTGCGTCAGCTACTTAAACATTAAAACATTCATTCTAAGGCTGTAGGATGAGAAATGTTTGTTTTAAGCGCACATGAACTTGCCTAGACAGAGGATGGAAAAGTACATTGTTAAATAAAATATTATTCAGTACATATAGCCGGGAATATACTCCCGTTTTCACGAATACAACCCAGGAGTACAGCCTCACACCTAATCCTGATAGTCTAATAAAGTTGGACGTGTCATTGTAAATGCAAAATTTTTTGTTGTTGAAAATACCGTTTTCTCCTTATCCTCCTCAACTTGTGTGTCGATATATTAATGATCTATATTAATAAGAGTCTAATGGTGTCTGTATACTTATGTATGTATGTTCAGAGAATTTATAACACTTCTCAATGAACTAGAAAGGTGAAATTTGGTGATGTTGAAGAGGTGCGATAAACTTTCAAACTTGATAAAAAAAAGTAATTTAAAAATAAAACCCTAATTTATTTAATCGTTTTAATTCTTTGACATGTCATTTGCACTTCAAAGGAAAGGAGAAATTACAATATAAATTCCAATACATTCCTATTCCATTTTCAATGATTTGGCATTTGAATTTATATTCTAGTTTTGTTCTTGCTTTTGAATTATTGATAATAAAATGCCTAATAAGTATTTTTATTTTTTACCATACTTTTTTTTTCAGTTTTCAAGTTTGATAACTAAGCACATCCCCTGAGTGGTTCCTTTACAATTTCACCAAATTCCATCCCTAAAGTTAATTATAAAGTATTAGTTACTCACTGAACATATTAATGTCTATATAGATACAGACACCATTTGACTTTTATTAATATTTATTAGCACAAAACTCGTAAGACTATAAACAAGATAAAGTGTGCCGTGTGATCAATTTTATTTTCCATTGAATGAGATTGTGCTCCATCAATATTGCATAGTTTCATTTGTAAATATTTCATGATAAATCCTTTTGGATCGATTTAAAATTCTGTGATGTATTTACTTTTTTTTAAAGTGGAGATAAATAATTCTTAACATAAAAAAACACGTGTGTACAGTACATCGTAAATATCTACAAAAGTATTTTTTAGACAAAGACAGATGGTAAAATAATTATTTAATGGAGTTATCTATGAGCTTTTTTTAATATATTTGTATGGGGACCCATTACGTACAATTTGACAAAAGTTTTGGAAAAAATAGCACACACCATTTTTCCATCCCTGTACAATAATGTACTGTACATCATTTAGAATAAAAATCGATACTAAGCCTTGATATTCACAATGACTTACGAAGTACAGTATTTTAAATAATATATTTTTAATGCCTTCAGGCTTCTACATCATTCGTTAAACTAAGAAAAATGAAAAATGGAAAAATAAACGTCATTATTGGTTAATTATTAGTTGTGTGTAAAAAAAACTTTTAATGGATTTTATCAATCGACTCGTGGAGCAAAAGAATAATCAGCCGAGCTGGAAGGTAAGTTATAGAGCGGCTTAGGCGAGCTTTTAGCGCGACAAACTTATCCAGAAGTTAAGGATTTGATCCCAACCGGTTGTAGCGAGGTTGATTTTTCATTGTGATTTTTACTTTCACATATAAAAAGAAAGTATAGTGATCCTGAAAATGTTAGAAATCAAGATTATGATGAATATCTATCTACCTTTTAAGTTTTTCTGAACCCGAAAAATTGGATTATCCGATTATGTCTGTTCTCATGTTTGTCTGTCTGTCCCTGAGCTTGAATTCAAAACAGTTTAATGTATTTTATTGAAAATTGATATTGAGATGTTATATGACTGTACCGCAAGACTTTTTTTTGTACTTTCTCACTATCTGACAGGTAGAGAAAGTATTGTGATCGTAAAAAAAATCTAACTCGAGATTTTGATGAATGTCGACGTTTCATAAACCCATGAATCTAAAAAAAAAAGCTGTTTTTGAATTTCCGTCTGTTTGTCTTGTCAATCGGGTTAGAACTTGGTATCTAGGGTTTCCATAGGGTTGAACCGAGGGGTTTTTGGAATTGGATATCTAACCCTAAAATTAAGGGTAGTTTACTGAAGGGCAGAAAGAGAAAAAAAATCTATTTTCTCAAAATTTGCTCTACAAGTTTGATTAAATTTTACATCTGTATATCTCTTATCATAATTAACAAGATGGCAATCCTCATTTTCTCATGAAAATGACTTTGAGGGTGCTTTACGTGAAGTATATTTTCCAATTTTCATCATTTCTCCACAACTATTTGTGATATTAAATAGCTTATCATTGTAAAGTTGTAGTACTATTAAATAAAAAAAAACTTTTATTTGAGATATATTTTTATAAAATTAATAGTTTTTGAATTAAACAAATATATGTACTTTTTTGATTCATGTCTTTGAAAATAAATTTGATTCTTAAGCTCTTTGGTGGATGGAGATAATTCTCTTTTCTCAATTTTTCTGTATCAGTGTTCCTAGTTCCTAATCCCAAATAGAAAGTAAGTGTCTATTCTTAAATGTATTATTATTTATTAAGTGTTTCTACAAAAATATAAATATTTATTATTTGGGTTCTCAAATCTCACGAGTTTTTTTTATTCAAGTCATAAAATTAGATTCATTGTTATACTCTTTGGTGATCACAGAAGTTCTTATTTTCTTAACGTTTCTTTAGAAGTGTATGCTATTTGATTTATGATTTTTGGTGAAATGTAATTATGCTCTTTTTAATTTTTCTTGACCCATTTATTCATGTTCTTATGTGGAGTGTATATGCTACAATGTACATTATTCCGTTGAAAAATCTTACGAGTTTTTATTAATTGTATCTTTATTTTAAGATAAAAAGAGATATAAAGTTTGTGCAGTGCAGCGTACAATTTTTTATTTTGAGCCTAGACCTTAAACTAAGAATAGTTTAATCGTGAGTGATTTTTTTTGGTTGAAATATTTTTAAAAATGCCTTAAAGGTTTTGTTTAAAATGTATATATGAGGTGTTTTTGATATTACATAAGAAAAATGTACGCATGTTACGGCGAAAAATTCGTCTAGTGGTCTTTTACTTATGATTGAGATTTTTTAAATTTGAAATATTTTAAAATATACCTCAATGATTTGGTTAAAAATGGGTCTTTGGTAAGCTTTTTTACAATAATCAATTTTATTTATTTGCTTGAAATCATTTTATATTTGTTTTACTAGTAAATTAATATTATTATTATTAATAATATTATTTAAAAACTTTTAACCATAATTTTAGTAATTTTGTTAAAATTTTGTATTTAGGAACAACTTTAAATTATACATAATAATGTTTGTTCAGTTTTCCAAAATATGTAGAATAATTTAAGGGTAGTTTACATCAGATAAATTTTAGAAAATTTAAAAATTTAGAAACTGGCGTTTAAAACTGTATTTAAAATTTGTTTTTAGTATTATTTTACAAGATGAATATAAATATATTGATATATTTACAAATATAAATAATTCAATGGCAGTTTACAAATTAGTGAGTTTTGAACATTTGACATTTTTTGAAGTAGTTTTAACAATTCTTTTTAAAATGTAGAAAGTATTTATTGTGATTAACAAAATATTATGTTGGTTATTCTAAGGAAAATTTACATAAGGGTGGTTTACTGAAAGCCTGTAAGATATATTTGAAAATTTGGTTTCAAAATATAATAAATACACTAGTGTATATGAGAAAATGTATATGATTGTGTCGTATCATTTATATTTATTTTCTTTGGAGATGATCTACTGCACAGATATTTAAAGGTACCTCTTATGGTCTTATCTCCTTGTATTAGATATTTTAACCTATTAAATGTTAATAACGTAATATAAATATTAATACTTCTTAATTGAGCACATATTTAGTTTGTTGGATTACATATAAGTGACGTATAAAAGTAAAGTAAAAATTATTGTAAGGTATATGCTAATACACTGGTATATGGAAATCACCTGCATAGTTATACGATACATTTTGCCAAGCAATCGAGTTTAAAACATTGCATATCTGAACAATCTTCAGGGGCTTACTCATGCAGAGCAATAAATCAGAAGGAGGTAGCAAACAGTTTAACTGACTTCCTCCACTCTAATATGGATGGACTACCTCTAAAATACACTATCAGTGTAAATATGCAAATAGGTCTAATGGGTAGTAAGACGAAGAAGGAAAAAAACAAACGTTCGATAACAACATTTATGTGTATATAATGTTGACATGGACGAGGTTTTATAGCTGTATTAACTAACGTGACCTGTATCATGCAATGATTGATGACGCAACATGCGGCATAACAACTGTGCCTCACAATTCCCTGAGAAGAGCAGTCAAACCAGTATTTTTCATAAATATTTCACTAAACAAAAATTATATGTTTATTGGTGACTTAATGCTTTCATTGTAAGCACATACATTATATAAACACACTTAAATAATTATTAAACTAAGACATTTTATCAGGCCTAATACTTCACAGATAGCCCTGTCCCTATATATTTACTAATTAGGTAATAGGCCAAATATTTAAACTAATAGTAAATAACCTTTTCTATCATCACATGGGATCAAAATAAGGTCCCCTAGAGTTTTAGCCCGAATACTCCAACCAAATATAGCCACAATAACGGGCACACAAAAATTCGAGTTGGGGTCAAGTGTAGTTAATATAATTAAAAAAGTCTGTGTTAATCCATATAGTTTAAATACTGAATTCCGTATAAATGCAAGCAGTTCGTTGGTTATCGATGTACCCTTCGCTAATCCTAAAATGTGATTTATCAAATTAGTCGCCCACTAAGGAGCACCACGCTGAACCACGCCGAGCCACCGTGTGGAACATTCACCAAATTATCGTGGTACATAGGATCATAAAGGTAATATAGGTTGGAATATTCTTTAACTAATAATACTAACTCTTTGTCATTCATTCTGAGAATCTGAAAAACTATAATAGAGTGTACATAAAGTATAGTGTAGCGTACTTTAAACTTATCTTAAATGGCCAAATTTGTTTGCATATAACAATATTTTGTTTGAGAAGTGATGCCTATTTTTTTTGCTAAAGTGAGTTCTTTGAAGTGGATAGGTTTAATTTGGCCAAAATGTTATAGTAAACATTTACCTTTTGTTTATAACTTTTATTTTCATTTTTAACTAACTAAATCTACAAGGAAAAACACAATTAGAACAAGCTGTCAGACTTCGATGATAACTATATGAAATGCTACCTCAACCTAATGTTCATTTTACTTATCAAAATTAACCGTAAGAATATAATACAAAACGTTTATAACCCACAACATAAACTATAATGTGTTCGAGACATGCCGGCACTAAACCGATGTACCTGAATGGTGTCGGAGTGGCACGAGAGCACATTATCCCCACGGTTCCTTTCATCCCCCCCCCCACCCCTCCCGCCCCCACAGGTGATTCTTCTTTAGAAACCTCGAGACATAGAAGAACGAAAATTCTACAAGGTGGTTCCGCACGGTGTGGTGCGTTTCACTGTAGTGGATGTTACACCATTTGATTTCCTAAGAAGCAGACAAGAGAAATTTCTTCCCGACGGCGTGGCACGCCTTACTGTGTGACAGGCTTCAACCATACTTTGCATGGTTCTACTATGATGGCCAATTAATTTCAGGGTAATAAAAGGATTACTAATTTCGTCAATAAGATAAAGAAGCCGTAGTGATGGAATCGCAATGAAAAATAACATAATTGCAGGAGTGATAGTTCAAATAATTTCAATAGCATTTCCTTCTAGAAGATTACGATTGATTTGTTTATTTTATATTAGGGTTCATATCAAGTAAAGTACAAGTATTACTACGATGATTAAAATTATCATAGCATGTTCTATAATAGGCGAAGCTCTATTTTGAAATCTTAGGTTGGCAGAAGTTAAAAATAGGGTCCATAGTGTAGTCCATCGAGGTAAGGCTGATAGGGTAAATGGAAGGTATTAAATACATGTTTTCAAGAGTATAATATTTTTTTATAGGAAAATGATCGAGAGATGGTTGATTAATGAATTAGTAAAATATCTCTCATGATACCTTGTATAAAATGTTAGGTAAGTGTGGCATCAAGTCTAGGCCATCATTTACAAAACTTTAACCGGTCGCATACCCCTCTCATGTGTATGGCTTTACCGATGTTATACTTTAAGTTATTTATAGAAAAAGGATACAAATACCTACTATACAGTAAACATAAAAGGTATTTTCAAAATTTAATAAACTTGTAATGCTAAGCTTAATTAATATATAACATAAGAAGAGAAATGCTAGTAAAATTCCATGATATAAAGTCAAAGTCTGAGCTAATTTGTTCTTAAGATTTACTGTTATCCAAAAAATAGTTTATAACTACTTGATAAAACTCAGTCGGTACATGTAACACAGTTTAGAAAATACTTTCTTTAGCACCGGGTCTTACTACCCGTTCAAGCTATACGACTATGTAGTACCACCTCTCCCCCCATTTATTTTCTGACTCAACTGATTATAATATCAGCACACACCTTATCAACTAATTTAAATCTAGAACAGACACAACATCCAGCCCCCAGCCGTTAATTCACCACTGTGAAAGGAGAAACCCAAATTTCACCAATGATAAATTAGTCAGCCATTCCGGGAATCGAACCTGAGATCCCTAGCTCAGTAAACAGACACACTAACTAACGACTGAGCTTAAGGTGTCAGCCTATACGCCTATATACTAACTACACTCACGTGTTAGGGCTTAGGAAGGTTTAATCGAGAGAAAGTGAACCCACATTTGCATGAAGGGATAGTTGAAAACCTTTAATGAAAAACCACCTTCAATACAACCGACAGGGATTGAACCCCGATATCCCCGTCATTAGCAGTCTAGTCTAGTGTGGGTTTGGGAAACACTGATCTAGGCCAGCGGTGAAGAATATTACTGATACTGACGAAATTTAATAACGTAAATATTGCATCATATAAAAAGTGTTTGTCTTCTTCTGACATACTGTGTTTTACTTGGCTTGCTCATTTTCAACGTTCAGACCTTTTGAAATGTATTTTAAGTATAAAACAAACACTATATTTTGGAGCAAAAGTAGACGTATCAATACAGCTTTGAAAAGAGTGCTGTGAGTATAATAAAAAAATATTTTTATATGTAAGTCTTGTTTCATTTACAAAATAAATCCCCCGTGAGCATTTGAAAAGGTTATATTGAAAAGTAGATTATTTTGTTTCATTCAAATTTTTTAACATTTTATCAACCAAGTTTTAAATTGTGTGGCTTTCAAAAATATTCCTTTGAGTATATTTTATCTCAAGTATACATAATGCAAATTCACGACTGTGTGAGGTATTTAAAAAAACATTTTTTTGAAATCATCTTGCTTAGAAAAAATAATATAGTAGGAATCTATTTGAGTGTTTTCAAAAGCCGACCTTTACCATTTAAAAAGAGGTAAGGCTTATTCATTTTTTTATTTTATTTACAAGTATTAGTAATAAAGACTTTTTCTTTTTGCATAATTGGAAGAACGATAAAAACAAGCCTAGAGACAACCCTTTAAGGTCAAAGTAAGTAATTTTGTAAACACCACGTCTTACTACCCGTTTAGGTCATACTTCTATGTACTAATTACGCCAATGGTTTTAGGGATTAGGAAGGTTATACTTATAGGAAGTTTACCCACATTTGAGTATAGAGAGGGTGGAAACCATTTTGGAAAAACCACCCTCAGTACACCCGACCAACATTCGAACCTCAATCTCTCCGTCATCAACAGGTAACCTGCTGCGATAGTAGCGCGTTGAGACCACGCGGCCACCGAAGCGGGTTTTAAGTAATCGTTATTATAATAACAAATCAATAATAAAAAAAACGCATGCAAGACAAATGCAGGTGGAAGTGAGTGAGTCTCCACTAACTACTTAGCCAGGTCGTCTCCATATTCAACTTTGATAAATGCTCTTTTCTTTGAGAGGCATAATTATATTACGAAATATTTGGAATTATAAATTACATTATAAATAGCTTATTAAATACTACATTACTAGTCCTTATTCATTAAACATCACAATTGTCGATTACATTAGTACAATTTTATATTCACAATTTTATGGTACGATACATAATACATTATTTCCCACTCCTTTATCTAGATCATATTTATAAATCGTAAATTAAGGGAAACTAAATAATATAGCTTACATGGTTATATAATCAAAGGGGTTAAAAAAGAGAATCGCATTTTACTAAAGAGCATATATGAAATAATAGACACACACACAGAAACATTTAATTTGTTCTGTGAATTTTCAACTCACAACTTCCATAAGTGCTACCTAAAAATTAATATTTACTTATAGTTCAAAAAAAACTATTTTTTAAAATATTCTTTTAACTAAAAGTTTATTTTTAAAGGTCCTACAACTTTGAAATGAAAAGTTATTTTGTACCACAAAGAGTTGCGAAGATATGATAAAAATTCTAAATTTCCGCTTATGTAAGGTACTCTAAAAGTCGTTTTCAAGGAGAAATGAGATGAACCATTTTGTTTGTAATGTTAATGCATTATTACAAGTTTTAATCAAAATAGTTATAGCCAATTTTGATAAAATTAGTTGTTGTTTTTTCTGTTTTGACACTTGGGTAATCTACTCTTAATTTTTATGTTTAGATAGACAGTTCCAAAAATCCCTCTGGTTAACCATACGAAAACCCTAGATACCAACCTTATTGAGTGGCCTTATGGTCTAAGGCGTCACTCTCACAATAGACTATACTTACGATGACGGGGAGATTGGGATTATAAACCCGTTCGGATGTACTTAAACTGGTTTTCCCTAAATGGTTTTCCACTCTACTTCAACACAAATGCGAGTACAATTCCTCTAAATGGAACCTTTCTCTTCCATAGCACACTAGCATAGTTAGAATTCAAGAGTATAACCTGAACAGGTAGCAAGACACAGTGCTAAAAATATTAGATACCAATTTTTGGTTTGATTGATAAAAATTGTTTTGGGCTCTAGTTATTGTAACAGACAGACACACAGACGATGACTTTGCGAAAACCACTTTTTGGGCTCGTGAAACGTCGACATCCATCAAAATCTTGAATCAAATTTTTTTTTTACGTTTATAATAATTTCTCTCCACAAGTGATCACGAGAAAGTAAAGATTGACTTTTCCATTATCTCACAAGAAACTAGCATGGGAAATTAAGGCTAAAAATCTTTTCTGTTTTATTTTATCTTATAGTTCTTATTTTCTTAGTTCCTTGTTAGACAATTTTATTTTTAATTGTTCAGCCATTGCCATCAACTTTCAAAAAGTGACAAATGTTAATATTTATTATTAATAAAAATAATATTAAAAATCTGCTTACTAAGTTAAAACATTATAGTTTTGAAAATTTACACTTTAAACACGGAATAATACTTACAAACTAAATTAAGCTCAAAAAATTATCAAATAATAAATTATTATAGATATCATCTAAAACTTTATTGACCTTTCGATAGTAGGATTTTGGTATGAAAAGATTTTTAGAAAACATAAACATATTATTTTATGACAAACCTTGATAAGTTTTTGTTTTACTACCGGGATCATTTTATAAGTATGGCTACTGGTAATATCTATCAAAAGTTTTAATTGATTATTACACCATTTGACGTATTAACATATAAAAATTGTTTAAGTAATTTTAGTAACAATCAGAAGAGTTTCTTTCTATCGAAACCGAACTCACCCACCTCAAAAATATGTTTTATTACTTTGAAAAGTGACGTTAATAATTGAGATCATTTCTCAAAATATACAAAAATAATAATTACAAGGTGGATGGATATTCATTTGTTTTAAAGTGAAATTTCTTCTATAAAAAATTCTAAAGTTACGGTGAGCCAAATTTGAAAAGGTTTCAGAATAGAAACCAAAATTATAGCTCTTAAATAAGAAGCATGAGGATTTGAAATATCTCCCCGTGTAATTCATTTGACCCCATGATCGTATCTCAATATTTCACGAGCAAGTAGACTTCAATAAGGGTCTGGCTACAACCGATATGAAGCATGACATACCTTTCAGACACAGTCAGGCCGACAAGATATACAGGAATGAAAAAAAAACGTTATGGATGGTCATTTACTAAGTGATATTTATTGCCATGAGTGAACCAAAAAGAATTTCGGTGGTTTTCGAGAGGTTTTTTGCTTTTTTTTTTAAATTCTAACTATATAAGTCATTTTATGAAAGACAAAATCGTGGATTGGAAACTAAAATACGGTTTGATTTATGATCCTACTCCTGCAGCTATAAATTAAATTATTATTATTATTACTATTATATGCGATTAGGGTACAGTTTGGTTGTACGAAAGGGTAGGTCTATGCATAGCTCAAGTAGATTTACAACTACCGTACTTCTTTATGTGAAACAAAACTGTAAAAAATTACATATATCATTATATTTAATATAAATATTACATTTACTACTTTACACTCCTAACACTATGCTTAATCGATTCTGAACCCACAGGAGCTAAGGCTTCAGTCTTGCAATAAACTATACTGCTGATGACGGGGAGATCAGGGTTCGAATCCTGGTCGAGTGTACCGAGAGTGATTTTTCCCGGAATTATTTTATACTATTCCTCCCCGCAAATGTGGGTTCACTTCTTCTAAATTAACCTTCCTTATCCTTAGCACGTAATTAATAAATAAACATAAAACCTGTATGGATAGTAAAACGTGGTGCTAAAACAAACAAACAAAAAAAAAAAACACTAAGCTTCAACGGAATTCAAGAGGAGACCAATTTTCCTAGGTTCCCTATTGTAGATAACCCTGTATTTGAACTAGAGTCCCCAACTTTTCGTGTAGCGTCAGACACGAGCCAATTCAGATTACATAAAGATGGAAGGTGTTATTTCCTCTCCTCAATGTTCCATGGAATGCACCTTATAAAATACCCTGTGCTGTGCACGCACGCACAGAGGTTTCAGAGTACTTGTCGTTACCGTCAAGGGTGGGAGGGAGGTTGCGGGATATTTATCAGCCAGCTGACGGGACCATTGTGTTCCTACATGAGTTATTTGCTCACGCAATCCGCAACGATATGGCAGGGCGATTAAGTTCCGACAGTCACATTCCAACGAAATGTTACCGAATGTTTTAGTTAGAGATACTACCCGACATTGTCTCTTCGCTTTGCAATCAATAGATATATTTATATTTAAAAGCGTTTCCATTAGTTGTGGAAATATAGTTTGGTCTTTTTTTTGTACAATTTTGTTTTACTTCAACTTTGAAGCACTTAAGTATTGTTGTTTGTTTGTTTGTTAGGTTTTTATTTATTTTTACTCAAACATGTATCTATAAACATGAATAAAAACACGAGAAACATATAGGAACAAATAGTTGACAACATCCCCGAGGGGCTCTCGACAACACACACGACATTGAACATATAACATAATTCACAGATATATACAATGGCGCCCTTAAGTATTGTTTATCAAGTTTTATGAACTGTATATTTTTAAGGCCTATAACTATTACCATACCCATCCTTTATTCAAAACTTTGTTCTCAAGTGGTATAAGTAGGTATACCTTGATTTTATTTCATATGAACACTGAGCAACCCACCTCAGTGGCGTAGTTGGCTAACGCACTAGTCGTGTTGAGCTCGACTGCCGAGGACGGGGAGACCTAGGTTCGAATCTCGGTCGGGTGAACTGGGGGTGGTTTTTCCTAAATGGTTTTCCACTCTCCCTCCACGCAAATGCTGTTTCACTCCCTCTAAATTCAACCGACCCAATTCCTAATCTATTAACGTACTTAAGGGTATAACCCGAACGGGTAGTAAGACGCAGGGCTAAATAAAAAATTAAAAATGAGCACCGTTTAGAAAATACAAACATATTATTTTCAAGAAATATGAATAACATCTACTAGTATTAAACGAGTTTTTTTGTAGGTATTGAAAGTATTTATCAATAGTGACCGTTGCAGATCAAATTATTTTACTTATAAATACGTGAAATTATATCCAGTAGCTTTTTTAGCTGTCAGATATGTCCATTTTTAAGAAAATCGGGGATGAAATGTGTATTCAGGTAGGCCCTTTTAAATTAGTTTTAAGGTCGTTTATCAATAAGATATAAACAGGCAATACAATATGTTATATAATTCAAAAAAATTAAAACTAGATTTAGCTTTTAAAATTAAAATCAAATAATTTGCAATCAAAATATAATCTGCGTATATCTGTCAGAGGTGCAAGGAAAACCAATCTATTCTGTGACAAAGAGTATAAAGATGTCACGTGGTAAAGAATATCCAAAGCGACATGGAAATTCACTCTGGGCAGGGCATTAATTTAATCGATTATACATTTAATGGTGATATTTAGGACGTTTCACATACCGTACGTGTATCATCAAGGTGTGGGTGTAGGGGAAGCGAGGACAAGGGCAGTGTCTTTACAGTTTTTATAGCAAAACTTTTTTTTTTTGACAAAATATATAAAATATGGCTCCAGTACACACACCGAGTTTCATTTTCTTCACATGGTGATATCAAAAATTCTTGAATATCCTTCATGAGCAAATTAGCATTGGATGAGAAACTTTTTTAAACGAATAGGAAAAGTTATCATTAAATTTTAGGACACCCTTAACGGAAATTGAAGAACTGTTGATATCACCTTGTTAAGAAAATTAAACTCTATGTTTCCACTGGAAAAATATTTGATTTTCTTTTGACCAAACAAATGTGTTGAAATAAAAACTTCGAAAAAACTTATTTTCACGCATTTCCTGCACTTTTACGTTAAAGAATATTAAAAAGAGGACATTCCATTAACCCACGGTAGGTTTTATTCTACTGCATTCCACGAACAGAAAAGAGTATTTGAACAGAAAAGCTCGTCCAGGTAGAAAATAATCTCGTTCAATGTTGACAGCAACTAGGCTGAGGGGTTGTGACGAGAAAATGTACTTGTACTTGCGTGGAGCGAGATTTATAAGCCATTTAATATAAAATCACCCATGCACTGTACGTCCATCCAGGATTCGTGCCCTAACCTCTGCACTAACGGTAAACAAGACCAGGTATGATGCATTTGCCCACATGCCCACTAGTGCGGGTTGATTGATATTGGCTGGAAGGATAGTGTGTCTGACTCTTGATGGCTGGAAATCAATATCAACAAGTCACTCTTAGGTTAGATTAAAAAAAAAATATTTACGTTATTTTATTTTTGTATCCTTATCTCATCTATCTAGAGCTAACAATTAGAGTGTGTTGAAAATGCTTATTTTTATGAACACATAATTATTGTAACTAATTGTGATCGCAAATAATAAAATAAAATTCTTATTTACTATTATTTTAATAGTCATCCTAACCCTAGAACAACTATTTGCTAAAGCGCCAAAAGAGTTTGATTGAATTTTACGGCTTGTAGGACGTTTGCCACAACCTGGGACTACCCTAGAGGAAATACTCGTGTCTCTTGGATCACGTGGGTCGTTGGACGTTTGGCAATGTTGTGAAAACACCTGTTAATTATCTTACCTTGTTTACTTTTGACTCGTGTTTTTATACCCAGTTTCTTCACTTACCCGATAGATACGTTAGGTTAGATTTGATTAGGTTTGCGAAAGTGGAAGGATATCGCTTGACGAGTAGTTTAAATTATGTTATGGTAGGTCAGATTTGCACAAAAAAAATTGAAGGAATTAGGTCAGGTTGGAATATGTTATCTATGCATAAAGTAAAGGAATAATTGTATTTATCTTCAGTCCATTGGTACTATCTCGGTTGGTCCAAAATACTTCCTATTTACTTACTAAAACTGCGCTCAAAGACCTTCCCAAAGTAGTGTGCCAAAGGTCCTACGGCCATTTTGGTCACCCCTCCTTCTCGTATGTATAAGTTTCATTTTTGAAAATCGTGCTCACCTTTTATAAATTAGTCACTATTTTACTTTCCAAATGAAGCAACTTTCTTTATAGCGTATTTTATGTGTTTGTTTGTTGTTGACATTCCTATTAGTATATTAAGCTTTTTATAAAAATCTGCTAAGTCTCCTTGAAAATCGGAAGAGAGAGAGAAAAAATAAATAAAAGAAGCAAACTTTCTTTTAACAGAAATCTTTCTCATATTTTTAAAGACGGCACCTTTTATTTTTTAGCTTTTCCTAACATTAAGATTTTTTTTTATTTAAAAAAATTCTAGGTCTATTGGCACGTGCTCTAAGACGACTTGTTGCAAGAATAATGATTTTTCTTGCTTCAAGAAATTCAATTTAAATTTCAGAGGAACATATTCATCCTATACAAGCCCCAACCTATCTTTCACCCAAAGTCTTTACCTGGAAAATCCTTTCCATTTTTTTTCTCCCTTTATTTTATTTTTACTTTCCACGTTAGCTACCAATCCGCTTGCTTCATGCGCCTGACCCAGAAATTGATAACGAGATGAAATGAAAGAAGAGAGTAAGTTTTCATAGGGAGGCCTTTCAATAAATCGGTTTATCGCTGTCAGTATTACAATCATTGGGGTGGGTTGTGGGAATATAAAGGGAAAAAGGGGACTTGTTCTTAAGTTTGCGTGAATCCAAGGTTCTAAATTTAGAACTAAATAAGATATTTTTTTTACTAACTCGTATCGAATTGGAATATTTTATAGGGAAATGATTTCGAATCTATTTTAATGGGATGAAATCGTATTTAAATAAGAAATAAATATTACGAAATTTGATCATTTATATTGCCAAGACAGAAACAATAGACCCACACTAAAAAAAAGTTTCACTTTTATATATGGGTTTCGAATTAAATTTCATAGAATATGAAACCTGGATTTATTCGTAATTTAAGTTTTGAATTCGATTAAAACCTTTCAAATTTTAATATGTGATTTCGAATCGAATATGAATCTTATCAAGATTCAGATTATCTTTCAAAATTTCAACACTTGGCATCAGCTCGGGGATAGGCTACTTGTTTTTTAAATTCCGTATATTTAACGCTCACTTTATGAACCGGCTGACTACATCAGAACACGACTCACAAATTAACTTAATTCTGGAATAGATACAACAACCAGTCCAAAGGGCCATTAATTTATCGCCGTAATCATTATTTTCGTATATTTAAAGAATCTAACCCTGGGGCATTTTGTTCAGTAGACAGAAACGCTTTCAGATGAACAGAAGTGTCTGACCTAAAACCTGTTAAAATAAATAATGGAGTACCTAAAATTGTTTGATAATACTCTAGACATATTAACAGGTAAGGAATCCGCTTCAGTGGCCGCATGGTCTAAGGCGTCACTCTCGGAATAGACTGGACTGCCAATGTCGGGGGAGATCAGGATTCGAATCAAAATCTGGAGGGGGGGAGGCGGGGGCGGGGGGGTTCCTAAATAGTTTTCCATTCGCCAATGTGGCTACACTTCATTTAAATTCAACCTTATTTATCCTTAACAGCCTAACCCATTAGAGTAAAATAGTATATAGGTGTATATTATTATTATTTAGCACCGAGTATTACTACCCGTTCGGGTTATACGCTTTAAGTACTAACTACGCTAATGGATTAGAAATTGGGAAGGTTGAATTAGAATAAGTGAGCCCGCATTTTCGTGGAGGGAGGGTGGAAAGCCATTTAGGAAAAACCACCCCCAGTTCACCCGACCGAGATTCGAACCTCGATCTCCCCGTCCTCAGCAGTCAAGCTCAACACGACTAGCGTGTTAGCCAATTACGCCACCGAGGCGGGTTATAGGCGTATAATCCGAACGGGTAATAAGACGCGGTATCAAAATAAAAAAGTGTATGCTTAGTTGGAAAGGTCAAGGAGGTGTTGATAAGGGGAGGATGACTTAACGTCCACCACGTCTTACCACCCTTCTGAGCTATGTGCAAAGGGGAGGTCTTAATTAAGGATTCAGCCATCCTTCAT
>CABFOV010000323.1:126187-157784 GCA_902141375.1 Timema poppense
TATATATATATATATATATAATAAACCTTTTTATGCTCCACTTCCCGAACACCGCAAGAAAACAGGTGTTGATACGTATGTAATAAGAAAAGCATTGCTAATGAGTCACAAAGAAGGTTAAGCTGTGTTTAATGAACAAAAACAGCCGTGCCGACCCGTTGCAGCGCGTGGTTTGCAAAACGAAGTGACAGGCATAACAGTTGTATACGCAATCTAACTACAGTTGCATTTTATAGTAGACTACCTTTTTATCGTCGATATAAACAAATGTCTTAAGGTGGCCACCTCAGTCAATGATAACGTATCAATCGCTGTCAGGCCACATGGCTTGAAATACAATTGTCTGCGTCGTTTTCTGTAACTACTTCTCGATTCTGTCTTAAGTCTATATCATACCTCTTCACCCTTCCCCAACAACCACCCTTTGGCATGTCAATAAGAAAAGAGGGGAAAGAAAAATAAGAAACTTCTTATCTCAAGGTAAATAGGAAATCTCGCTGATAGTTTTCAAATATCTTAAAATTTTCTATTCTGATCTTATAAAAAAACTATTTGTTAGGGGATGACTAAACATAGACCCCTTTTTCATCAAGCCTATTCTTATAGTTCGTCGAATACTCTTAAAAAGTCGTTTATATTAACTAGTGTCAAATTTCCACTTTTTTTTCTATTAATAAAACTCAAACTATTGATTTGATAACGAAAAAATCGTATAACCCGAACGGGTAGTAAGACGCGGTGCTAAACAATAAAAAAAAAGATAACGAAAAATAGCCCTGTTGTAATCTTTCAACTTTATTTTGGCATGAACTATATTTTGAAATAAAGCATCTTATAATTAGTTAAGTATTGCATTAGACTTGAACGTCTGTACTGGAATTTCTCGCTTACCGAGCCGGCTGGTGTGACATATAGCAAATCCTATTTATTGAATGTGTCATTTTAACCACCCTACTACGATTATGTTAATTGTCTCAGGGATTATTTATACACTCATTGGAAGAAAGCTTACCTTGCACATAGCTAGTAATATAGGGTCATAGTGTATGTAATCCATCAAGATAAGACCTTTCAGGGTAAAATGAGTGTCCACGAATAGCGAAGCTTGGAAGTTATAAATTATCTATTAAGTTACATATGTAACCGCATCAAGTATCATAAAAATGGATGCAAGAGGAAAAGATGGGAAAGTTCCATTTTTAAACTAAAATTAAGTTAGTGTTTACCTTTTTATTTTTTTGACAATCGTGAGACCTTTATAATTAACTTTAAATTATGTTTGAAAGTGGTCTGTCATACTTAAAATAATTTAATAAAATAGTTTTGTTTTTTTATCACCATGTCTTACTACCCATACAAATTTTCTGGGATCTTCGTGGGGTCTGAGATATAGATGTAGTCCTGGAAAAAGTGTGTAGGGTGACTTTCCTCCCTTTCCCCTGTACCTTTCATAATCAACTCCCGTGTTCGGATGTTGTTGTTTTTTAATTTACGAAAATATACATTCATTAGTTTACTCACAATAAGAACTAGATACTTGAGTCTATGACTTAAAATGATTAGGTAGGTATATAATGTAGTATATATATATGTATGTAGTATATATATATATATTAAGTCGACTTACTACTCGTTAGGTTTGTATGCCTATATACTAATTTTACTCTAATGTGCTAGGGATGAGGAAGGTTGAAATTTAGAGGAAGTGTGGAGAAAGAGTGGATAACAGCTTAGGAAAAACCACCCTCAGTACACCCGACCGGGATAGAAACCCAATCTCTACGTCATTGACAGTCTACTCGATTGCGAGAGTGACGCGCTATACTATGCGGTCACCAAAGCGGGTTTATGTAGGCCTATTATTCATTCATTTTTACGGCTCTTTATTTTATTGTTTAAAGATTTTTTAAGGTGGTAAAATTACTTAGATATGTTTTAGATAAAAGTTATTTAAATATTTTGTTACCTGCTTCGGTGGTCGTATGGTCTAAGAAGGCGTCACTCTCACGTTAGACCACGCTGCCTTTGATAGGGAGATAGGGATTAGAATCTCATTCGGGTGTTACAGAGGGTGTTTTCCCGAAATTGTTTTTCACTATCCCTCCATGCAAATACGGGTACACTTCCTCTTAATTAAACCTGTATCATCCCTACCTCATTAGCGTAATTATCAAATGTGAGTATAACCTGAACAGATAGTAGTATGTGGTGCTAAAAAAACTATTCAACTAAATATTATTACCTCAAGTTACACTCGCTTATAAATCTACTGTGATAATTACGGATGTAAAAGAAATGCATATCGCTCTATAGCACATTTTCATTTTATAAATGGTTTAATCATTTTTGACAGCTCACATAAATACACACACGCGAAATAAAATCTGTATTTTCCGCGCCAAGGCCCTGCCATCACTTCCAACTGAACATGACTGTATGTTTCCTAATCCAGCCACTAGGAGCACTGACATGGAAAAGGCGTGCAAGCAAACAGGGCATCCGGCATGTTAAACCAACCTCTCTGGTTCGTCCGATATCACAACATACTTCAGTCGAACCGGTGGGAAAAAAAAAGACATACGGCCAACCGTTCAAAAAAAAAGGTAAATAGTACTATTCGCCGTACAGACTTTCTTGATCCTTTACCTAAAGATGAAGAAATTTGCTTAAAAATCGTCATACCGTGTTTTATCCCAACCGATAAAATGTATTCGGATCTAGTGCCAGACATCGTGAATACGTCATGAAACGTCGACATCCGTCAAAACATAGAATTTTATTTTATTTTTAACGATCGCTATACTTCCCCACCCCGAGTGGCCACGAGAAAGTAAAAATAAACAATGTGGTATTTACTAATATTTATTAATCATATGTTTTTAACAATACAATGACCACCTCTGTGGTTCCGGATTTTCTGTGGGTCTTGAACAGGGTAAGTTCAGATTCATGAGGACAAATGAAGATTAACTTGAATAAAATAAAAAAGTGGTTATGTTCAATAAAACTGAGATTAACAGCCAGAGAATTGGTTGTACTAACCATAGGACACCCACTGTCCACCAACGTTGGCACTATCTTCCCCGTCAAATGGCGGCCGCTCCGTCAGTATGGCTTTAATATTTTATTATTATTAATATATTATCTCTATTATTGTTGGTATTAGTAGTAATAGTAGTAATAGAAGTAGTATATATTTATCATGCTCCACTCTAGTGAATTTTTTGGTTAATCCTTTTGAACTATTATTATTAGCACCGCGTCTTACTACCCGTTCGGGTTATACGCACTTACGCTAATGTGTAATGGTAGGGTGATTGTGAGATGAAATGGAGGACCTACAGTTTAACGTGGAATCCGAACCACGGTGGAGGCCTGGCATTCCCCACATTCACAAGTTGTGATTAATACACGTCTTGTCAGAGGTGAAGGAAGGGTTTGGTAATCAGATAAATCTGTGCCGGGACCGAGGATTGAACCCCGGACCCCACCATAGAAGTCCGACACCTTACTCCTAGACCACCAGGTCACCTTTTTGAACTAGATAAATTAATAAACGATGATGATGATGATGATGATGATGATGAAGGGAAAATAAATGAACTATCGTTCACCTGGAGAGAGAAAGATCTATCCACGTGTTCTAGAAAGCCTGTTTACTTTAAATAATATCTCTATGATCCACGTCTTACTACCCATTAAGTCTATACGCATATAATTACACTACTGGTGTAAGTATGAGGAAGGTAAAATTTAGGAGAAATTTACCTTCTTTTGTGCGGAGAAAGAGTAGGAGAACCATTTATAGAAAAACATCTTCATTGAATGACCTCCTCGTCACCGGAAAACTGGACTAGACTAGTTTGGCGTTTGATGCGGGGGTCCACTGATGTGGTTGTATTATCATTCATAGACTTTCAAGGTGGGACGGAAGGGGATATGAGAAAAAGTCAGTGTTTATTACAGTTTTAATGGCAAACATAATTTTGGCCACTATAAACCAAATATTGCTCCAGTATAAACATAGCGTTTAATTTTCTTCATAAGATGACCTCAAAATTTCTTGAATATTTGTAAAGGGTGTTCTGGAATTTTATGACAACTTTTTAACTTCATTTAAAAAGTTCCTCGTCTAATGCTGCTATGCTCATAATGGATATTCAGGAACTGTTGATTTAAACATGTGAAGAAAATTAGATTCTATGTTTATACTGGAGCAATATTTGATTTATTCTATCCAAAAAATGTTTTGATAAAAAAATGTATAAACACTGGCCTTTTCTCGCGTTTTCTTCCATCCCACCCCAAATCTATATTATACTATCTATGTTCCGTGCCATACTATGCGTCAGGGCAAACCGCATCTTTACACAGATGGGGTAAAATGAGCTAGGTATAACTATGCGGGAAGCCAATTAGGATAAAAATACTTCAGCACACTCAGCCGAGATTTGAAACCTGACCTCCATGTCACCTGTAAATTTAAACGAGACTGGCATATTGGTCCACGTGACTACCTGTATGGGAGGTAATAATAATCAATAAACTTTATTGTACAAGTCAATGTAAGAATTTATCAAAGTAAAAAGAGCAGTATTTTGACTAATTTTATCATATTATATATCTGGCTATCTCATAGCTTTTTAAATGTGAGGTTAGTAAGACTATACATTTAGTTAAACATATATTCTAATAAGTTTTTTGACAAAAACCAAATATCTAATTTAATTTTAAGTAAATCATAATATTGTTTGCAATATATTAAAGAATTTTGATCAACGTCCAGAAGTTTCTTCTTCGATTCTAGTTGAAGGCAGTTAACTATATTTAGCCTAATACATGTGTATATTAATACTCTTACACTTACACTTAACATTCCTTATACCATGTTTTGGTATGAAATAGCTCCATTAAATAGTGATAGCCTCGGTTAAATTAGTTTGAAAAATGTCTGCTACGATAACTTTGTGTTCAAAATGTGAGATACTGAGAATCAAACCTCAGTTCGCCATCACTGGATAGATCAGTATATATTGACGTCTTGGACTGTGTGATCACTAGTGCGGGTTGGGATTTATCCCCTTTCCTTATTAATGATTTTAATATCGCGTCAAAGGAACTTTGGTGATTAGTCTATTAGTTGTTATTATTAATAATTCGTTGACGTTACGACGTCTGATAACAATGTAAAAATAAAACTTATACTTAGAATAAATACACAATAAATTAATTCAGTCTCATAAAAACATTGAAATAAAACATTAATTTCATTAACGTGTATATTAACTATGCTTATTTGATTTAATTTGTGTTTGAACGTGTTTATAAATTCAATACGATACACCCCTCACCAACCTTTTCCCCATCCCCTTTCATAAGGCCAACCAGCGAACATTAATACCCCCAACATGGCGTCCACATTCCTGACAGTGGGACACCGAGCTACAATAGACGCACTCAAAAGCGGCGAAGGCATCAACCATAAATGTAATGCCCTCCTTTCAACCAAGTCGTTTTGTATATGGTAATACGGGAACGGACGATATTAATTAACGAAGCAATACTGAGTACTTGGTAGAGTGGGGAGTAAGCTCTAATTTTAGTTTGTTCCCAAGATGTTCTTCTTGCGTGGCTTCGTAGGACAGTCTATAGGAATCTAGGACAAAAGACATATCAAGCTGAGTAGAGGCAGACTTTGATTATTTCAACCATAGACGTATATGGGGGCAAATTGAAAGGGCTATCTCGGTAAGTGAGAGATTGCAATGAAGACGTTCCTCTCTTACGGAATATTTAATAAGTCTATGATGAGTTTTCAAAAATATTTGTTCATGCCAAGATAAATTCAAAAGATTCTTTAACAAACCTATAAATAGATTTTTATTAATAGGGAAAGATTGAATGGAAATGTGATATTAGCTAAGTTCAAACAATTTTTTAAGCATCTCTACAGAGCCATTTAACTAAAATTTATGTAAAAAGGCTAATTTTTTTTGTAGGCTCATGACGGAAAATTTAAAGATATTTAAGAACTACTAGCGAGCGAGCTTTCTACTTTACCTTGAGAAAATAAGTTTCGTAGTTTTCCATCCCCTCCTTCTTATTGACATGACAAAGGGTGGTTGTAGGTGAATGATGAAAGGAAACAGAATAGAAAAGTAGTTCCAGAAAATGACAAATACCATTTTATTTTAAACTGTGTGGCCTGACAGTGATTGATAATTTCTTGCTAAGCGAGGCGGCTGCCTTAATTCGCATTAAATAATTGGAAATATTTATAAAGTGCTATAAGAATAAAGTACAAACAAAAATTTCTCCAAGTATGTATTTACAAACTATTACTTATTACAAAGGTGAGACAGAAGCAAGTTCGAGATAGATGCGTAAAAAAAAGTCAAAATAAGATATTAATTCAATAAATACTTTTAGTTAATCTTTCTACACATAATCCTTTAAAAAGTTATTTAATTAATGTCAAGTGCAACTTGTAATTTGACTAAAAATTTTTAATGCGAGCTAAAGGTCCTTTATAAAATCCCGCGATGTCCTTGATAAAAATTCAAAGCTGTTAGGATGAATAAATGTATATTTATAAAAAAAACCGAATGTATTCAATTAATAATATATTATTTATTTTGGTCAAAAGCTGCTGAATTAATTACTGTAACTCGCATTCCCTTCCACTACGCCTTAAAATGACAATAAACACTTTTTAAGAATCGCTTCTTCTACTTAGAACATTATATTCTAGAGAATTACTTAAATGGTAATACATAATCACCCGTTTCATATAGTTAATCAAAGTACTTGACCTCTAACAGGAGCCATTGCAGCCTTAATTATAGTTGCAGGTCTAACAAAATGATTCCATCAATTTTCATCCCCTTTAATAACAATAGGTACAATTGTGATCATTTTCACCGTAGTACAATGGTGACGTGATATTATTCGAGAAAGAACTATTCAATGAAACCATACTAATACAATCATCAAAGGGTTACAATGAGGAATAATTTTATTTAACGCCTCTGTACACTATGTATTAGAGACTAGGAAGGTCGAATTCAAATAGAGTGTACCTAAATTTGCGTGAAGAGAGAGTGGAAAACCATTTGAGGAAAACCACCCTCAGTAGATCCGACCAGGGTCGAACCCCAATAATTATGATAATAAAACTAAAAAGAACAGCCCTCTTACTTTGTGACAGCCTTACTATATGTTTAAAACGAATAATTTATGTTTAGTTAATATTATTTTATATTACTTCGTGAAAGAAAGTGTTTGTTATTGGACATAAAACACAATTAATTTGATTTTAATTGTATTGTGTGTCAAGTATTAACTTTTATAAGGTTTACAATTATTATTATTTTTTGCAAAAATTATCAAATTACCCCTAAAGTACTTTGGAAATATTTTAATTTAAAAAATAAATTGTTTAAGACTTTTTTGATTTCCTTCTTCGGCAGTATAATATAATCTGAAAATGACGTATTATACCATGCGTCCATCGAAGTGGAAAACACCTATTTAAATTTAATTGTATCTCGTTTTAAAAATTAGAAGAGACTACATACGTGATGTAAAAAAGAAACTTAACGTTTTTATGAAATTGTTTGGTTATTTATTTATTTTTGTAAATAATAAGCTTCCACTAAGTAATAGTAGGCCCTAGTTTAAAAGTATTTGTATAATGGCTATTTTTTTAAATAATATTTTCTTCTTATAAAAGTTGTGCATCCAGCTCTACAAAAATTGTTAAAAATATATACACATTTCAGCTTTAATTTTTCTATTAATAGCAGTGAGTAAATATGAGACAATTTTTAACACCAACAAATATTTTATCTAGCAGCCTCATACGCTAAAATACAGTTTATTAAATAATTATATTCAATCATTTTACCAACCATTATTCAGGATTGTTAACAATATACTGAGTGATTTTAACTCAACAACTTAGCTATGCTGATAGTGCACCTACCTACTTTGTTCAGAATCCAGAATTTATTTCCCGACAGGGAAATTATTTGACAAAATATTTTCTTTTAATGTATTGATTTATTGGCCGGAAGACTAGGTGCTGAGCCTTTCAAAAACTAAGCCAATTTTTAAGTAGTGTTTTCATATATTAAGTTGGATTCAAAATACCACTTTAAAAAACCTTAATACCCACATCGATGGTCGAATTGTCTAAGACAGGGTTCACAAGCTCATGACCCGTGAGACAAATCTGACCGGCCTTATTGTCTGCAAAACCACAAACTATAAAATGTATCCAAGCAAACAAATTTTCTAGGCTGCCGCCCGCAACCCTCCCCAAGTTTGTGAATTTGGCCCTTCAACTAATTTGAGTTTGAGACCATTGGTATAAGTCTTCACGCATGATAAATTGGATTGCCAATGTTGTGGAGCTCAGTGTTCGATTACTGATAGTCTGTCTAAAGGGTGTTATTTATTCATTTATTCTCCCCTCTCCCTTCCCATGAATTCATGTAACTTTCCATTAAATTCTACTTTCCTCATTTCTAACATTAAACTAAGAGATTAGGATTAGAATTCCGGTCGGGTGCACTGAGGATGATTTTTTTCTTAAATGATTTTCCACTCTTCCTTTGGGAAAATGCGGATTTTCCCCCCTCAAAATTTTACATTCATCATCTCTACCCTATAATTAACGGATATTGAGACGCTGTTCACAAAAAAAAAATCGAGTTATTAGCGTGGATGTATATACTATTCCATAAAAGACTAATCAAAAACCTTAATCACCCCGCAACTTACTAGACCCCTAGAATATACAAATATTAATTATGCTAATGAGTGAGAATAATAAAAGTAAAATTTATAATAAATTATCGCCATATTTCCGTTGAGGGAAAGTTGAAAATACTTTAGAGAGAAAAAAAAAACTTCACTCGACCATGATTAGAACCCTGACCTCCTCATTACTTGAAATGAAGACCAGATGAGATTGACGTCTTAGCCCACGTGCCCAGCGTTTCTAATTGTTAATTGTTGTATTATCCCGTAGGTAAAATAAAGCCTTAAATAACCAAGTACCAACCTACACGCAAAACGAATAAATAACACACACACATAAAAAAAAGTGATCCCATAACTTTACAACAAAGACAAAAAAAAACACGTTAATGCCGTTAAGCTGGTTGCTGTAACAGACCATGTAATCTTGTCCTTTCCCAAGCTCCGCTCCGGGAATGATGAAGTGTTCTTGGTCACGAAGAACGGGAGATGCGATCGGGTAATCAGTAGGAGGTAGAGAAGGGGTTGTCGGGGTGGAGATAAGCTCCAACACTCAAAGACTTACCATCATTCATTACCGAGAAATCTTTGGCATTTTTAAGTCAACCACCCCTACCTCTAAATCTTTATCCCCTCCTCTCTTTATGGCCAGAGAACATAGAAAGAACACAAGGGGAATATTCGTATCAAAAGCGCACCTAGACCTTGTATCGAAAGAGTACAAAGAAAAACCAACTTCCTAACGTGGGACCAAACATAGCAAACATGTATTATAAAGCACCCCCTTACTCTTTCCAATAATTAAAACGATAAAATAATAAAACTCAGAGAGCAACCCACTTACTCTTTAGAATAATTACAATAATAAAATTACAAAGACCAACCCCCTTAATCTTTAACATGATTGCAATAGTAAAATAATAAAACTACAAGGAACAACCCTCTTACTTTGTGACAGCCTTACTATACGTTTAAAACTAATAATTTATTTTTTGCTAATATTATTTTATATTACTTCGTGAAAGAAAGTGTTTGTTATTGGATATAAAACACAATTAATTTGGTTTTAATTGTATTGTGTGTCAAGTATTAACTTTTATAAGATTTAAATATTTTTTTTTTGCAAAAATTATCGAATTACCCCTAAAGTACTTTGAAAATATTTAATTTAAAAAATAAATTGTTAAAGAATGTTTTGATTCAGGTAGTAATGCAAGTATTGGCCATTAGCTACCTAAAATATGAACCCTAAAAAGATAAGGTAGAAGAAAATTGATAAATAAATACTCTAGCATTCAAATTATTAACAAAGATTTGAACATCACATTTGAGGTAAAATAGCATACTTTCATTTTACACCCGTCCGAGACGCAAGTAAACAATTTAATTACTCGTATTAGGGATGATGACGGTAGAATTTAAAGGAAATTTCTCCACGTTTGAGTGAAAAGAGAGGTATAAACCATTGAGGAAAAACCACCTTCAGTATACCAGGCAGGGAATCGATACCTGACCTCCCCTCCACCGGCAAAACAGACTTTATAAGCCTAATATTTATTTCGCGTTTCCACTTATACAGGTAAAAAAAAACTAAGTTGGGCAGTACTGGCTTTAAATTAATTTGTGAATTTCCGTTATATTAATATACTAATCACTCACATATAATGATAATGTAAAGAAAAATATTGTCCCCGCTTCAATAGCCAATCCTTCACCCACAACTTTCTTTTCCGTTCCCTCTTTTGTTTATGTTTTCTAATAATAAGTACAATTACAGCACACAATGTCTCATCCATGTTAAAGCCTAAAAAAATTTTAAAAAAAATCACGTCCAGCGTAAACCACGCTCTATTTCAGACTGACCGTGTGTATGCAAATTTTCAGTTCAGTCCAAACTGACAGAACGTGTGAAGGGCCCTCAAGCAAATATCGCCTTAAAGAAAATCACAGCCAACTTGCCAGTATACATAAAAGTCAAAAATACATATTTACACTATAATTTATTAAGTGCGCGATTGCGCTAAACGTAAAAAATATGCTAAAGTTAGAAACAGTATATAAAGAAATGCTAGGACTACAGTATTGTATTTCTAACCATAAATCAACAGAAAACCTTAGGTGATTCAATTACCTCAAATCAATACAGTTCAAGAGATATGTTATGCTTTTTGTGAACCATTGTTAAGATAAATTATCTAATGTATGGAGTTATTGATATTCAATCTGTCAACAAATTTATCACAATCGAAAAATAGCTAAAACTAATTAATTCTAGCTCAATAAAATAAATAAAATCATTAATTAAAAAATTAAAACAAAATTTAAATAAAATCAATATAACTAGTGAAAAAATAAAAATAAATACACACAATGATAATACAAGTAATAATAATAATAGTAACAAGACTTTGCAACGCGCCTTACTACCCGTTCAGATTATACGCTTGAATAATAATTACGATAATATGTAAGGAATTGGGAAGTTTGAATATAGAGGAAGTGGACCTATATTTGGGTGGAGGGAGAGAGGAAAATCATTTAGAAAAAACTCCGCCCGGTTCACCCGAGTGAGATTCGAACCTTAATCTATCCATCCTCAGCAGTCTAGCTCAACACGAAACTAGCGCGTTAGATAGCTGCGACACCGAGGCAAGTTACTATACTAAATTAAATGATCTTATGTATTTAAACATACACCTATGAAATCACAATTCATTAAACTAACCAAACAAATTAAGTAATTTATAGACATAAAGAAACATTATATTAGTAATAAATATTAATAATAATATTAGTAGTAATAATATTTATTCTTTAAACCTCACATAAATGTCTAGTTATACTAAATTTCAGTACTATACATTAAATACTTTACCTTAACAATAATACAGTATGCAAAAAAGATAAAATAACAAATTTGACTCTTCATAGTTCGTTAATTGTAGTGATTTGAAATCATTTAGTTACTATTTATACCCTATAATTTAATAATTGTTAAAATTGTACAATGCAATTTTCAATTACCTTAAGAGCAAGCACTAACAAATTACTGAAAAGCACCGTATTAGTGAAGAACTTTAAAGCGAGGTAAGCGTGTATTTATCTCTAAAAAGCATATTTAATATTTCAAGTTTCATAAAACAAAATGGGGATTAAAAAATACCAAAATCTTTAGAAGAAAGGACAATTATTATCACTGCGTCTTACTACCCGTTCGGGCTATACGCACTTACGCTAATGTGTAATGGTAGAGTGATTGTGAAATGAAATGGAGGACCTACAGTTTAACCTGGGATCCGAACCACAGTGTAGGCCTGGCATTCCCCACATTCACAGGTTGTGATTAATATACGTCTTGTCAGAGGTGAAGGAAGGGTTTGGGCAATCAGATAAATCTGTGCCGGGACCGAGGATTGAACCCCGGACCCAGGACAGGACAATATGACACACAATTTTTTTTAGGTAAATTTTCAGTATTTACAATACAAAATAAATAAATGTGAATCTCTTTTCTATTCTCCGTATTTTCCGTCAAAAGTCTTCCTCCCTATTTGCTTCCTTCGCCCCCCCCCCTCCCCTTTTTCCCGACCAATACAAAGCTTCTAGTGTCGGGATCCCAATAAAGTGCGCACTCGATATGGATCAGACCCACTTAAAAGTTTCAGATGAAACAAAATGGGGAATAAGAATAAGAATAAAGAGTTTAAACACGTAATAAAGAGGCTTACAAAACAACTTTTTATTTCTTTCTCTTCTTTTTTCTCTCTCTCCCTTCTAATTCGTTTTGATGCGCTTACAGTGGCCAACATTGCATGATGATAGATTTGAAACAAACATCAAATAAGATATAGTCGACTAATTTTAATAGGAAGGCCAATATTTAGCTGCTAGAAAAGCTAATAGATCTACTTTCCCGTATTCATATGTCAGGTCATGTGATATGTATCTGTCAATTTTGATTGATATTATCAATACCTATAAAATAGCACTAAAAATATGATTTCATGTAATCAATTTTGGCCATCGAGATATTTTTATATTTTCTAAAAGGCCGTTTGGTTTGATCTAAATATTATAAACTGGTAGGGATGGGATGGTATGTCTGCCTCCGACTTAGGATACTAGGGTTATAATTCAAACATCTTCAGTAAAAAGTATTAATTAATTAATTAATAGCACCGCGTGTTACTACCCGTTCGGGTTATGCGCACTTACGCTAATGTGTAATGGTAGGGTGATTGTGAGATGAAATGGAGGACCTACAGTTTAACGTGGAATCCGAACCACGGTGGAGGCCTGGCATTCCCCACATTCACAAGATGTCTTGTCAGAGGTGAAGGAAAGTAGAAAGTATTCTTTTAGTCATTAAAAGTTTCCTATTTCTCAAGATTCGTCCTAGTAACTCATTATATTAGGTTGTATATTTAAATGTATCTGATGGCAAATATTGCCCGGCATTAAAACGTAATAAAAAGGGATAAATGCTTTTCCAAAATCTCATCTGTTTTATCTTATTTGAGTATTTAATATGTAATTTCTAAGTACAGTTTAATATCCGAATCATTTACTCATACCCACTTCGGAGGCCGCATGGTCTAAGACGCTACTCTTGCAATAGACTGGACTGCCGATGATGGGTAGATCGTGGTTTGATCCCGGTCGGGTGGACTGAGGATGGGTTTTCCTTAATGGTTTTCCACTCTTTCTCTCCACACAACAATGCGTGTACACTTCCTCTAAATTCAAACTTCCTCATCGCTAGCCCATTAGAGTAGCTATAAGGGTACAACCCGAATGGGTTGTCAGACGTGGTGCTAATATATATATATGACTCACAAACTAGCTTAACACCCTTTTCGGTGGCCGCGTGGTATAACGCTCTAATAGTATGTTGGACTAGACTGCTGAAGATTGGGAGATCGGGGTTCAATCCCAGTCGGGTGCATGAGGAGTGGCTTTTCCTAAATGGTTTTTCACCTTCCCTCCACGCCAATGTTGGTGCATTTTTTCTAAGTTAAGCATTATAAAGGCTAACACATTAGTGTAATTAGTACATAGATGTATTGCCCGAACGGGTAGTAATACGCTAAATAAACTAGCTTAACCAAGGACAGCACATTTGCTTCAACACAAAATATTATAAATGTCTTGTTATTGAGAATAACGTCCGATACTCAGCACAGTTGGTAGCACGTACTATGTTTACTGAACTAAGGGTCCCAGTATAGTAGACTAATTTCAACAGTTCTCGAATATTTGTCGTGGACATAATGAAATTTGACCATGACTTTCTATCGTCATTTCAAAATACCACCATACTCTTGGCCAGTGTCGTGGAATGTTTCCAGGGTAAGCAGAGCTGGGTTAAACAAATGTACCTGTGATATATAATTATCACTCGGTTGTTCACTCATTGGCAGATATCGGCAAACATTTAATTCTCATGCGAGATGATCAGAGAGACATTTTGTCAGTTTAAATGTTTAGGAACCAACAGTTTGTTTGTTTCCCTTTCCTGTGGGGGGAGGGGTGTGTCAACAAGATGACAAAATAGGGTCGCCAACCAAACCGCCAGAAGGGAGAAACAAAGAATCTTCGATTAACTTTGCAGTTTGAATTTGTCACGTTACTATTGTTGTAAATTAAAACAAGGTGAAGAAGGTTGGGGATGTAATGACCGGTAAGTGTCGGTCCAGCTGAGGTGTTAAGTAGGGTTGGGCCGAGCAAACCAGGACACGTTTGTTAAGGCCCTTGGCCCCGTCGAGTGCAAGTCTAAAACCTATTTTGTGGGATGGTGGGTGGGAGGGTGAAAGACGTGGCATGGCTTCACAACCGACCAAAGTATCCTTTCGCACCAACGAGAACAGATGTGTCACGAAAGGCGTAGATGGCGCTAGCTACCGGATAGGTCTTGCGGAAAAAATCATACGTTTATAAATATCAGTTTTCTCGATAACGAGTGAAATGTTTATGTTAATATTTTCAACACCCCTTCTAATATAATGTATCTATGTTTGTTAACTGTTACATTTTCTTATTTTTTGCTATGAAGCCGGCAGTTTTCTATTGAAAAATGTCAATTTTTTTTATATATATGATCATTGTTTAAATTATATAGGAGGTGTGTATATAAAAAGTATAAATTAATCGACATACTTCTATTCTTGGACAAACCGTTTCCGAAAATAAAATTTCAAAACAATAAAAATTCTTGAAGATAACCGTCTATTCCCATGGCTCTGCATTGCCACGCCAAATGAAAAGGTACAATCGCCTTAAGACTCCTGCAGGACTCAGGCGCAATTTATAGACGCTCGTGTGGCAATAATAATGGAAAGACTTTGTTTACAGTGTAGAACCAATACTCTTTTGCAAGTGTAGTAATAGTTATGTTTATATTCAAATTATAATTTAGTTAATCAGGTGTAACTTGTTGATTATATTATTCTTAATTTATTAAATCAACGGTGAAAGGTATCATTTACAACGTATTAAGTATCATTGAACCCACCACGCGGTAAAAGTTTTAGTGAATTAATCTTTGCATTATGCTATCACTATTTTAACGGCCGGAAATAATATAAAACATTATCGTAGCAGTGTGTAGAGCAAAGCATACGTATAAATAGTCAAGGTGACCTGGTGGTCTAGGGGTAAGGTGTCGGACTTCTGTGCTGGGGTCCGGGGTCCAATCCTCGGTCCCGGCACAGATTTATCTGATTGCCAAACCCTTCCTTCACCACTGACAAGATGTGTATTAATCACAACTTGTGAATATGTGAAATGCTAGGCCTCAGTGGTTCGGATAGCACATTAAACTGTAGGTCCTCCATTTCATCTCACAATCACCTTACCATTACACATTAGCGTAAGTGCGTATAACCTGAACGGGTAATAAGACGCGGTGATGATAGTAATAAAAATAATGATGGTCAAATTAGAACCAAGTGATTGAGAAAATATCACAGGTAAAGTACTAACAAGCTATGATTACACTGTAAACGCTCCACGCCATACCACTAAACGTAAAACGATATTTTGTTAATTTGATAACAACAACAAAAGTTGGAATAAAAACGGAAAAAACTACTGACCTAACCTCGCGTCCGCTTCCATGCCACCTTAAGATGTGTAACACCGATTTTTTAAAAAAAACTTTTCTTTATTTAGAGGAAGGGTTCAAAAGAAATTATGTGAAAGGATCCTCGTCCTAATGGCGCCGGTCATCAAGATGAAGGAGGTAGTAGAGACAACCACGACGTAGGAGTGGGGCTTTAGAAATACGTGGGTCGGGTCGGGTGTACGTATGGTAATGAAGGGCGACTCTAGTCCACCCTCCCATTGTTTGTCCAGACGTCAGCAGCGCTAGGGCACTAACGATGTCTGTTATAAAAGCTCGGACGGCTCGTTCTCCTATGGCAGGCAATCTCCTCCTATCGATTGGTTTTCCCAGACAGCGGAGTGAGTTCCCCTAAAGGTTCCGTGTGGTCGGTGTAGTCTAATTTCCACAGAAAGGGCCTTATCACTTCACTTCAGTATACCACAAAGCCACATGGCTGACTCACTCACTCACTCACTCACTGACATTAATCTTTACCCACTTCCAGATGAGATAGAAACTTTAAATTTGGCAAACTTATATCTTCTAGCCTGTAACCGACCGGAAAATTCCAAAAAGTTAAAATAAAAAGTGTATCCCCCAAAAGAATTCAAAATGGCAGAGCAACTTTAAAGTCGGTGCAAACCTTTCTTTGGAGGCCTCTTGTGGTTAAACGGTAAGACCTATCAAAAAACGGATTGCACTAGAGCTAGATTTTTTTATTTTAGTTAAAATTTGCACATTTTCCACACCTTTTTTAAATTTTCCGACACACTTATGGGACAACTATAATCAAAGAATTGTAAAAATCAATCAACGTTCAAAACAACGCTGGAATTACATTAGTTTACACTCACTGGGGGCTTGCGGGTGGAGTTCACAAAAGCAAAGAGAGTATAATATATAATACTACCCACTCCGGTGGCAAAATAATCTTAACGCGTTACTCTCGCAACATAGTGGACTGCATAAGGAGAGATCAGGGGTTCATATCTTGGTTAGATGTCCTGAGGAAGTTTTTCATTAAATGGTTTCCCACGCAAATAAAGGTAAATTTCCTCATAACTACACATTCCTCATTCCTACAACATTATCATTATTAATATGAATATGTAGAACTATAACCCAAATGAGAAGTGAGACGTGAGGGGATAGGGGTACCCAACACTAATGGGGAAGAGATTATGAAGGCAGTTTAGAAATATACTTGCACTTGCGTTGAAAGAGATTGGGAAACCTTCCAGAGTAGTCAACCCAGCTGAGATTCTAACCCCAACCTTCCTACAACCAACAATCCAATTTTTCCCCCCACTAAATTGACTCTCTAAGCCATTTCATTACCAATGTGGGTTTTGTTGAGTATATTAGTTACGTAACAAGCTTTTAGAATAATTCCCCCTATCCCTACTCACGGAGCTCCATATAAAACTATCCAAACACGTATTGAAGTACATGAAGGAAATGGCGTCGGTCTCGTATTGGCTGGGTTTTTCCTCCAGTGACGGTATTCAAATCCCTAATAGGTGTACTAAGATATTTTTTTCTGAGTGGTTCCCCATCTCACCTCAACACAAATTTGGGCACACTTCGATTAAACTCTACTTTCTTCATCCATATCCAATTAAGTGCGTATACTTTGGACAAACAGTAAGGCGATGATTTTTTTTAAAAAAAAGCGACAGCTCCCTCTTCCTCAAAGTTAAGTGATGTCAGTATTTTGAAATTTTTTAAAGTGTATATAGTAATGTGTTGTAAGTGCTTAGATGTTTTAATGTGTCTAGTACGTTTAAAACAACCGCTTCAGCTAACATGTGTAATCTAATAAATAAGGACGAGCGCAGGTTAGAGTGAATGCATCCTCATTAGCTAAGGCAGGAAGAAAAAGATACATTAAAAATCACATATAAAACTGGTAGGGGTTCGATTACAAACCTCCCTTAAAATGTGAATCTAACGTATTCTATAAATTTGAAAACCTCCTATGGTTTCTGTTTAGCTAATGAGCCTAATGGTCATGTTTAGTTTCTTTAATAGTCGTGAATAAAACTCCCATTGATATTATAATATCTGATATAAAATTATCAAAGCTAGAAATAATACTGAAGTTATTAATTTATTTAATAAGTTAATTATAATTTTCTTTGATACATCTAGTATAATGTTAGTTTTTTTAAATGTTTATAAAGGAGTTTAAAACCTTTAATACCAAGAAAGTAAACTTTAATTATTAATTGTAGCCTATTATTCGCGTTTGTCATTTATCTCTAAATATTAAAATATTAACTAAAACTTTCTATAGTCTTAAAAATTTGGTGAAAACGAAGTGAATTAACAATAATACATATACTATTTTGGTCACAAACATATTTTATGGGTGGCAATATTGACTTATGGTTTTTTGTGCAAGAACTTTTTTTTTAGTACCGCGCCTTACTATTGGGTCCACAAGGGTCAACACTTCATATTAAAATTTCAACTTCCTGTTAAAAATTTCGACATTTTATTAAGGGATGCACATCTTCAAGTCATCGCATTGCTATTATATTTCCTAATTTAAAAAAGTTGACCAATAAATAGGCAAATATTGACTATTGACTTTAAAATGATAGAGATAGATCGTTGCTGTAAAACATTTCCCCTAAGAGGTTCAAGGAAAATGAACATGAACTTTTTGAGAGACTTAATAATATTTGATTACTCTATGGCATTGGAGAATTACTACGTTAAGATTTAAATAGTATCTTTCTACTACTAAAGTTCACAAAATTGTACTAATATATTTGCCAATATCTAAAGTTATTTAGTATCTCAAATATTTGCGGAGATATGAACATTTCCGCTTCTGTAAAGTGATCTAAAAGTAACTTTAATAGAAAAATGAGGATAACCATTTTGTTTATAATCTTAATTAACGTTTAGATACGAATTTTAATCAAAATTTTTCGAGTAGAATTTGAGAAAATTGAGTTCTCTGTTTTATCTCTTCAGTAAACTACTCTTAATTTAAGGGTTAGGTAGACACACAGACTGATCGCATGGCAAAGACCACATTTTAGGGGTCATGAAACGTCGACATCCATCAACATCTCGGGTTAGATTTTGTTGACGGTCGCAATACTTTACCTTAAGTGTTCGAACAGTTAAAATATATAGGCCTATATAGATTTGCGCATAGCTTGAAAATTATTGGTTTTATAAAAATAAATTTAAAGTAAAAGATGTGTATTATAAGTAGACCTACATATTTGCAATGATAAGTAGTTTCATATCTCATAGACTCATGGTTATATAATTAAAATTTTGAATTGACGCGTCAGTAAGGAGCCCTTAAAAGTCATTTTGAAAAAAAAATAATTGAGAGTAGCCATTTTGTTTGTAATATTGATCAAAGCCTAGAAATTAAATTTAATCAAAATCGTTAAAGCTGATTTTTGATAAAATCGATTTTTTTCTCTTTTCACCCTTAAGGAAACTACCCATAATTTTAGGGATATATATCCAATTTTAAAAATCTCTCAGGTCGGAGTAACTCTATGAAAACCCTAGACACCAATTTCCAGCCCAATCGGGGAAATAGTTTAGGCTCTACTCCGAGGCACAGGTAGACAGACAAACGGCATTGCGAAAACCACTTTCAGATTCGGGGGATCGTGAAACGTCGACATCCATCAAAATCTCGAGTCAGTTTTTTTGACGTTCACAATACTTTCCCTACTTTTAAAGTAGCGAGAAAGTAAAAAGGATCTGGACTTACATCCAATACCAAACAACTACACATGCTAGTTAAGGGCATGCTGGTTGCTAGCTACCACCACTCTCAGCTATGTGCTAGTAGCTGTCAAAGATGGACGTTTTAAAAACTAGCTGATTAGAGTGATAGCAGTAATTTCGAATGTATTTCAAATTTAAGGTGCGGCAGAAGGGAGCGCAAGTAATTTTACCGTTTTTTATAGCATTACATTTTTTTTTTTTGCCAAAATAGATAAAATATTTATCCAGTAGCTTCATAAGAGTTTAGTTTTCTGGCCATGGTAATATCAACAAATCTTGAATATCTGTCAAGGATGTCCTGGAATTTTGTCAAAACTTTTTCTCTTTATTTAAAAAGTTTTGACAACATTTCAGGACACTCTTAACAGATATTCAAGACCTGTTGATATTAGCATGTGCAGAAAACTAAGCTCTATTTTTCTACTGGAAAAAACTGGAAAAATATTTGCGCTCCGTTCTACCGCACCAGTTAGAACGTCCAAGAGTAAAAGATAAAAAGAAGAACCAAATGGATAAGCAGTCGTTTGGATCATAAGTTTGAACGGAACGTGTATTAGAAGCAAACACCGAAAAAGCTCCCAATAATACTCAAAACTTTTTTTTTAAAGTTCCAGATAAAACTAAACAAAATTCCCTTGCACCAGTTACTAGCAGAGCATGCTCGAACAAGCCAGCCACTCGCACACCGCTAGCACCTCCCAAAACTATACACATGACTCTGGCCGAGTTTGTCGCGTGTTCATATGCGGCTCTAAAGTACCCTGAAAGTCCTCGTGATGTGTGCACCCCAAAAGGAAACCCGAAGCGAGCATAAGAGGAGGGAGGCTAAGTTGGAGAAAGACATCGAGCGGCGCTTTTGTCTAAAACTTCCGAAAGGACGCGCGTGTGGTATGTAGTAAAAAGAGGTAGGGAAGAGGGGTTGCAAAGGGGTGGGGGTGGGTAAAGTAGCCTAGTGCCGCCTCAAAGGCCCGGAAGTTTCTCTAGTGTTCTCTAGTGTAGTGCCTGGTAGTCATGGATACTAAGCACCACCACCAGAATATGCAAATCACATCGAAAGAAAGAGGAGGGGTGAAATAAAGGGGGTGAGTAAAATAGGGAAGAAAAAAAATACCGCTGTGCACAGGCTGCTTGGGACAGATATATTCCGATAGAGCGTAGCACTATCGGTTTGTCGGGCTCGTGANTTAAGAAGAAAAGTGTGACCCACAAATAAGTTAAGGTATGACTTTGGTAGGGAAGATACTCCTAGAAAATACAATATATTTTGTTGATGTCAATATCGATACTATTTTAATATATAATTGATGTTATTTTATACGTACCGTATTGATAATATTTATCAAAAAATTTATTTTATGAATAAATACGTGAGAGTAGATCTAATAATGTTTCTAGCTGTCAGAAAAGGTTTTTTATATATGAAATTTGGACGGTAAGAACACATTATAATAACTCGTTATAATATAATGTTTTCCTATATGTTATTGTCATGCTTAACATATGTTTTACATTCTCTCCACACCTCTGTATCTCTTTCTAGAGCTAAAACCATTTTACCGAGCGGGTTAAAATTTGTTATCTAGGATTTCCATAAGTGTCCCCCAAGTAGTTTTTTGAATTTGATATACATCCCTAAAGTAAAGGGTAGTTTACTGAAGGGCAAAAAATATATTTTCTCAAAATTCGTTTTAAGATTTCGATTAAATTTGGTGTCTAGAAACTGTTTAATGTTACAAACAAAATTGAAATTTTCGTTTATCCATGAAAATAAATTTTAGGTTACTAAAGATGGACAAAAATTACAATTTTTATCGTATCTCCGCAAATATTTGAGACACGAAATAACTTATCATTGTAAAGAGTAGACTAATACTAATAAATATAAAACTTTTGTTTTAAATATATTTTATAAGACCAATAAATTCTGAGCTACGAGCAAACATATATATATTGTTTTATTTTTTTCTCAAGTACTTTAAAATATTAAATTTATTATTATGCTCTTTGGTGTATACACATGCTCCTCTTTACTCAATCTTCTGTAACATTTTATATCAGTTCATTTATACGCTTTGATGGAGTGTTTTCGAAACAATCTATTTTATTTTATTTCACAAATCTTACGAGTCTTTAGTAGATGTATTTATTTTAAGATTAAGGTGAGAGAAAGTCTGTGCTGTGTACCGTATCATTTTTTTTTATCAAGGCACCATTCAATATGTTCGGCATATACGCATACATAATAATTACTCTAATTGAGTAATAATGAAGAAATAAACATTTTAGAGGTAATATACCCGAATTTGGGTGGAAAACAAGCGGTAAACCATTTAAAAAAGCTACCCTTAGTATACCCGACCGGGATTCTAACCCCGATATCCCCGTCATAAGCATGCCAGTCTAACACGAGAGTGATGTCTTAGCCCACTCAGCCACCGGAGTGGGTCTTATCACATTAACCGATTATAGTATTTTTTTGTAAACCTCGTCTAACTATGCATTCGGGTTATCCCCGTTTAACTACAATAATAGAGGAAGGATGGAAAAGGTGTAACTTAGAGGAAATGTGCCCACATTTATGTAGGAGTGAAATGGAAAACTATTAAATAAAAAACACCTCAATCACATCCAACCGTAGTTCAAATTCCAACCTCCCCGTGACTCACAAAGCATAATGGACAAACTCAATGCTTATTCCACGTGCCCATCAAAGCTATTCATTTACATTTAAGGGGGCTGCATGGGTAAGCGATAAATAGCCGTGCAGGCGTTCAGCTCTAATCTAATATTTAATTCTACTATGACTTCCTATTACAAATACAGCATTTATTTGATAGGCTCACAACAGAAAATTTTAAGATAATTGAGAACCAGCTTTTCTCTTTATCTTGAGATAAGAATTTTAATAGTTTTTTCTCTCTTCTTTTTATTGACATGACAAAGGTTGGTTTTGGTGATGGAAGAATAAATTTGGACAGAATGGGAGTATAAACTTAGACAGATTGGAGAAATAGTTTCAAAAAAAGTACAGGCCCCATTGTATTTTAAGCCTTGTGGCATGACAAAACTTGATACTTTCTCGTTTATCGAGACGGCCGCTTTAGGGCGATTGGCCCTTTTCATTTGGCGTGGAAATGCAGAGCCATGGGGAAAAACGGTTATCTTCATTTATTTATTTTTTGACAATTTTCTTTTCAAGAATAGAAGCATGGTGCTCTTAGGTTATAGTTTTTATATACACACCTCCTCTATAATTTTAACAGTGATCAAATATTGATAAAATTGACATTTTTCAAAATAAAACTGCCGGTTTCATAACAAAAAATAATAAAATGTAACAATTAATAAACATCGATACATTATATTGTAAGGGCGTTGAAAATATGAAAATAAAAATTTCACTCGTTCTCGAGAAAACTGATATTTCCAAACGTATAATTTTTCCATAAAGACCTGTCCGGGAGCTAGTGCTGTAACATTGGGTTACAATATACTACACACCCCCATGTTAACCTTCACCCATAAACTCTCTATAGGATTCATACTACCCACTCCTATACTAATAATCTTTCTGCAATGGTACTCTTCTCTATTGTAGTTCACGGTCGTTTCGATCTATATCAAGAACAATATTAAACCATATAAAACAAGAATAAACTCCCTGCAATCTAAAACTGTTCATGTACTTACCATTTGTATATTCTGGCTAGAACGACCTCCAAGTCGGGCCTACACACGTCGTGTCCTAGTTTGACGAGTGGACCAAACGAGCTATGGTGAGCCCACAGCTGATGTTCTGACCGTCCTGGTCGAAGTTAAACAAAGATGGACGGACCAAGATTTCCCTCGAGCAGTGGACGGCGACTATCCTACCCTCTAGCGGACGATACGTTTTCTATCACCAAAATATTGTGTTACTGAAGACGTCTCGATTGAAGAGGTCTAAAGGGTCGCTGTAAACAACGGGCATACGTGATCATCCCTGCGTAACCCAATTCCACGAGATGGTCGATGGTCTACGTGATCTTCTGCTAGCTTCATGATGGCCGAAGTGACGTCACCGACTAAGTGTTTAAATTCCCCACCATCCTTCCCTAGCAACGAGTCTCTATAAATATCAACGTGTCAGTATACAAAATCGACTATTTGATTTGGACGCTTCAGGAGAATTGCTGTCTTGCACTTGGACAAAATCAGGATAAACTGTTCTACGTAATATTCTACGGACATAATCTATAGCGTGTTTATATTTGAACTCTAAATTAACTTAATAATTTGTATTAGCCAGAATAGGCGCCATAATTTTGATAGCCTAAATGCTAATTGATTTGAAGTATATTTTGATATGAAACCTTCATTATTTTCTGTCGTTACTTGGGCGCTACCATCTGTCATGTCACTTAAAAAATTTATATAACCACAATTATTAGTTAATTTGTTGTCTGAAGTATTAAATGTAAATTGTCTTGAAACTGTTGTTATCAGCAAAGGTAGTTTCACCCTTTGGGTACTGTTTCTTTTGTTTATTATAATGTGATATATTTATTAAATTAACGTAACTTTTGCTGGTTGATAAATTTAATATAATATAATTGACTTTTATATTTTTCCAAATCTTTTGCTAGAAGTGGTTGGTTTCATAACTATGCAATGTTTCGACTATTATACGACTAATTATTAACAAGAAGAGATTTGTTTACGTCTCCTTTTTTTGTCGACATCTAATAGTCCCGCGGGAGTTTGACTTGAAGTCTGTATGCCAAACTCTCGTGTTGTTAGAAATATCTGAGTGATATTAACATTTTAATTTAACCTTTCTATGTCTGCATTCACTGGAGTGAATAAGACACCTTTTTTTTAACAATTTAGAGTTGCCCATCAAGCTCTTGTTTCTATCATCAAATAAATATCTGGTTCGATATATAGTGATTAATAATTTGTTCTAAATTCAACATTATGTGTTGTTCTGTCTCTTCAAGACTGACCCAGTTGACTGTAGAAGACGTTACTTGTTTAGTAGCATACTCGTAAACGGACTGCGCAAATAATAAATAAGTTGTTATTAATGGATTACCCAGCATACCTCCGTTTGACCTTTGAATCCGTGTGAATTATTGATATTGTTATCACCTTTGAATAAACCATTCATATTGTTATTTGAATCTTTACAATGTTTTACCTTTTAAAATGTTCCTTGGTTTACACCCACCCACCTTTTTTGTCTATCCATGGTCGTAGAGAATAGGTAGTATTGTGGGCGGTAACAGCGCCATCTACGTTTTCCGTGATCCATCCGTTCTTGTTGGTGCGGAAGGATACTTTGTTCGGTTGTGAAGCTACGCCATGCCTTTCACCCTCCAACCCATCATCCCACAAATTAGTTTAAGATTTGCACTCGACAGGGTCAAGGGCCTTAATTAAGGATATTTAAATTGCACTTTCTAAACGAATGTGATATATCATCACTCCTTTTCAACTACCGTCTAATTTTATTAGAATGGAGCCTTTATAAAATACAAACGTACATTTTTATGACCAAATTGACAACGTTGTATTATTTCATTAGTGTTATTGGATAGGTATTAATAATATCTACAGAACGTGAAAGCTGCAGATAGCCTGACGTATTAATAGGTGAAAGTAATAATAAAAATGACGTCTCTGAACTTCATCAATCTGTAGCCCAGTTTATGGAAATATCAGTCCGTACTAATGTATCGTTGCCCGAATGTACTAATCCTTCTGATGGAGACTCTTTCCATGTCCCGATGAGATGGAGGAATATTGGTAGTTAATATGAGAATGTGGAGCCAATGAAGATCTTAACCTAACTTAACACTAATAAACGAAACCCTGAAGATCATGGTAATTATTTCCCTTTCGAGGAAAATCTCCCAAAACCAGCCGGGAATCAAACCCGGGGTTCTGACAACTATACCACTAGGCCATATAGACGTCAGAATAGAGCCAGTAACATTTCTAGCTCACAAATAAGGCTCTTCCTATGAAAATTGAACTGTAACTTAACTATATAATAAATAAAACCTGTGTAACCTTTTACATTATAACCCTCTTACCTCCTTTTTACATATAACCTAAAAAAAATCGGACTGTTTGACACCTTTTGTGATGCTTCTATTACCATCGGCCGGATATTTTCTACAGAGGTGGTTCATGTTTACTGAGCACCATTCGCTGCCAACACATTCATCTAACTTAGGTAAATGTTGTGCACCGCCCCTCCACCCTACTCATCACCGGCCATTATCATGTGAACAAACCTTTACCCACCCTCCTAACCTTCATCGCACACCAACTGCCATAATAGGAGGTCGGAACTTGTGACTATACCCGTTCATTGATTGAATTATTGACATTAGCACGCAACGCCGTTAACAGTATTCTTCTTTTGTTAGATTGTCAAGCATCGGCATTCAACGAATTTTACTTACAACGTCGAAATAGGCCGCCACTTTATTATATTCTTTCGTCTAAGCGCTGTTCCTTCTTTCCCTCTCATAAGAAGATAAACAAGTATGCCTAAGTCCACTTAAAATTATATCGTACTCTTTCTATCATATGCACACACAAAGTTGTGTATCGACCTCAGGTTTATATTGTGATTTAATTTATTTTTTTATGTTTTCAAAACCTATGCATCTCTTTTCAAAAAATATAGATTTCTTTGTTTTTAATCATTAACATATATATTGTTCATTTTACTACAAGTTGTATAATAATAATATTAATAATACTTAGCACAGCGTCTTCTTACCCATTCAGGTTATACGCTTAAGTACTAACTACAAAAATGGGCTAGGATTTGGGCAAGTAGAATATATATTCTGAAAATTGAAAAATGACACCTGGACACGGGAATCGAACCCAGGATCTTCGGCTTAGTACGCCACTGCTCTTACCACTGAGCTATCCAGGATTCGTCCCGTGCTCATGGTCATTCTTCACTCATAGTTTAAGGCAGAGTCTGAGATAGACGTGGAAGTCGTCAGCTTATAAACATGTGATTATCTAAGATCACAGCCATCAGACAACGCAGCCATCAGCGACTCGGTAGTTGGCAATTTTGCGGCCAATTGACAATTATATATATAATTGTACAGGATTGCATATATTAATGAAACAAATAGCCGAAACTATTGTTAATGCATTTTAGTGAGGATTACACCTTTTAGATATCATATTCTGAAAATTGAAAAATGACACCTGGACACGGGAATCGAACCCGGGACCTTCGGCTTAGTACGCCACTGCTCTTACCACTGAGCTATCCAGGATTCGTCCCGTGCCCATGGTCATTCTTCACTCATAGTTTAAGGCAGAGTCTGAGATAGACGTGGAAGTCGTCAGCTTATAAACATGTGATTATCTAAGATCACAGCCATCAGACAACGCAGCCATCAGCGACTCGGTAGTTGGCAATTTTGCGGCCAATTGACAATTATATATATAATTGTACAGGATTGCATATATTAATGAAACAAATAGCCGAAACTATTGTTAATGCATTTTAGTGAGGATTACACCTTTTAGATATCATATTCTGAAAATTGAAAAATGACACCTGGACACGGGAATCGAACCCAGGATCTTCGGCTTAGTACGCCACTGCTCTTACCACTGAGCTATCCAGGATTCGTCCCGTGCTCATGGTCATTCACATGTTTATAAGCTGACGACTTCCACGTCTATCTCAGACTCTGCCTTAAACTATGAGTGAAGAATGACCATGAGCACGGGACGAATCCTGGATAGCTCAGTGGTAAGAGCAGTGGCGTACTAAGCCGAAGATCCTGGGTTCGATTCCCGTGTCCAGGTGTCATTTTTCAATTTTCAGAATATGATATCTAAAAGGTGTAATCCTCACTAAAATGCATTAACAATAGTTTCGGCTATTTGTTTCATTAAGTAGAATATATATAGGAAGTGAACCCACATTTGCGTGGAGAGAAAGAGAGAAAGGGAGAAAATGTTTAGGAAAATAAAAAGTTTAGCCGAGCGAGAATCAAACCTCGATCCCTCCATCTTTAGCAGTCTATCTCAGTAAGAAACTAGCGCGTTAGCTAAATACCCAACCGAGGCGAGTTTGTATGATATAATTTAATTTAACTTTCTGAGAGCCAACAAGAATGGATTATATATCTACTCAATAGGTTTGGAGTAAAAGCTTCTTTTTTTTAAAAAAAAGAGAGAGAAAAGCTCAAAGGAACAACCAATTTAAGATAAGCATCTGTGGTGACTTTTGCGTCACTTTTGTGTTGGTATGGATTGCTGATAGCGGGGATATTGGGATTCAAATTCTGGTTGGGTGTACTGAGGTTTTTTTTTTTATCATTTCCTACTTTCCTTGCTTGAAAATTCGGGTACATTTCCTCCAAAATTATGCTTTACTCTCTTCTACTCCACTATCGTAATTAATGAATGCGTATACGGGCACAGGTTTCTAAAATTCACTACGCATGGAAATAAACACTCTTACTCGATATTATTAACTGGGATGGGTTTTCGGGTAGAAGTATTGGGGAGACCCGTCTCGGTAGCGTAGTTGGCTAACGCGCTAGTCGTGTTGAGCTCGACCACCGAGGACGGGGAGATCGAGGTTCGATTCTCGGTCGGGTGAACTGGGGGTGGTTTTTCCTAAATGGTTTTCCACTCTCCCTCCACGCAAATGCAGGTTCACTTCCTCTAATTCAACCTTCCCAATTCCTAATCCATTAGAGTAATTAGTACTTAAAGCGTATAACCCCAACGGGTAGTAAGACGCGGTGCTAAATATTATTATTATTATTATTATTGGGGAGACTATTAATGGCATCTTTTCTTCTTGAATACAGTGACTGAACCACACACTCTAAGTGAAATTCATTGGCTCTTTTTACATATTTTAGTTTTGTATTTAATCCTTAAAACAAATGTTTTTAAAATCTCTTTTTTCACCATTTTAACATTAATTTTTTTTAAATTATTTGACCACATATAAAATACATATTTGTTGTATTTTAAATAAATATAAATCCTACTTATGAAGTTTTGAACTAGCCATTAGAAATTTATTCTGTAAATTGAAAAACGTCACCTTGACGACGGGGTCGAAACCGGGACCTTTGGCTTGGTATGACAATGCTATAACCACTGAGCTCTCTAGGAACTGTCCCGTATCCAAGGTCATTCCTCACTCATATTTTAAGGCATAGTCTGTGATGGACGTGGGGAAATCATCGGTTACAAATGAGTGATAAATTGAGATCACGAGCTATCGGATAACGCAGTCATCTTGGACTCGGGAGGGCTTTATGCTGCCAATTGAACTAAAAATTTTTTATATTATAGCTGTACGAGTCCACATATCATGATGGATTAGATAGCAAAGCTATTTTAATTCTTAATCACGGTTATAGTCGCATCTAGATATCTTATTCTGTGAATTAATTTCTGGATAGCTCAGTGGTAAGAGCATTGGCGTACTAAGTAAAAGGTCCCAGCTTCGATTCATTTGTCCATGTGTCATTTTTAAATTTACACAATACGATATTTAGATACGGTTATAGCAGTAACTAACTAACAAATATAATAGCTTTTGCTAATTAATCCATAAGAAGTATAATTTTAGAAAATATATCTGGTAGATGGTGCTAGTAAGAGTATGACCGACAATCGCGTCACACACCTCGGTGGCATAGTTGGTTAACGCGCTAGTCGTATTGAGCTCGACTGCTGAAGACGGGGAGATCGAGATTCGAATCTAGGTCGGGTGAACTGGGGGTGGGTTTTCCTAAATGGTTTTCCACTCTCCCTCCACGCAAATGCGGGTTCACTTCCTCTAATTCAAACCATCCCAATTCCTAATCCATTAGCGTTATTAGTACTTAAAGCGTATAACCCGAACGGGTAGTAAGACGCGATGCTAAATAATAATTTAAAAAAACATTCGTGTCGTGTTGATAAAACGCTGAAGATTACGTGTTTCTTGCGACTATTGTAAAGTTAAGGTAATGACAGGGCGCAAGTCTTCATATTACCTGAAGCGATGGCAACTATTATAATTTAGTTTAAGAACTAATTTAAAATAAATACAGTCTTAATATTTCATGGCAACAAAATAGGTAGCTGCCATAAATAAATTTAAACTCTCATCATGCTTCTGATATTGGAGGGAAAAAAAACTTTTAAAATAAAACTTTAAACTAAATATTCCACTCTTTTCTAACTTAAACTACTTTCAAAAACTACCATTACTGTTAGAACCATATTTTACTTTACAAATTTTGAATGAGGCAAATTAGGGGTCTAAAAGTTGTTCTTGATGTACGAGATAGTGGGGGTTGTGAAAATTGAGGCAATCGACCCAAAGCAGTCTCCGTACAATAATTTCACAATGTTCATTTAGACAAACGCTAAGAAATGCGTTACCAAAGTGGTTGTTTTTTTAACTTTGAAAGCGGAAGGGGGGCGGAGGGGCAGATAAAAATTAACTGGTGTTTTATTTCTCATACCTCCAAAAGTAAACAGTTTTGTGAAGAGACATAGTTGTGTAATTCTCAAGTTGGTAGAATAAAGATACGCCTGTGAGGAAAACAAAAGCGAAGAGGAATTAGAAACCGTGTTAGTAACTAAAGAATGCAAAATGGTAGTAGAGCAATTTATAAGCTCTCAAAATAATGCATTTAAGTTATTTTTTTCTAAAAATAATATTTGGTTTTAAGCTATTAAGTTTTATTGTGTTGATCTTTTTTCTTTGTAAAGATTTTGTAAAATATACATTCAGCATTTTCATTTAATTTTTTTTTAACTTTAATAAATTAGATAGTAGGCTAAGAAAACATAAAAGTCAAAGAGGTACCTTAAAATACATTTTAACGTGCTTTAAAATCGACAAAATCATATATCTTAAAATATTAGTAAAAATTGCAAATAATGTAACAAATTATATTCTACCATAACTCATAATATAAATAATAATTGCAAATAGTGTAACAAATTATATTCTACCATAACTCATAAAATATTCTCAGAATGATATTAGTGTTCCAACTGGTCAAATCTTTTAAATTAACAGAAAAATTTGTCGTTAAATTCTAGGAGCCTTGACAGATATTCAACAACTTTTGATATTCCAATTTTAAGAAAAATTTAAACTCTGTTTCAATTGGAGAATTATTTGTTTTATTTTGACTAAAAATATGTTTTGATATAAAACCTTTAAAAAATACTTCCCTTAACTGCCGTTCCTTACATTCTCGCCTTAAGTAAAGAAACGGCGAGACATATAGGGCCTACAACAACAATCTATCCCCATTGGCATTCCTTAGGATGGTTTTGGATGAAATATTGTAGAAATTATAGAGCAGGGGTTTCCAAATGGTGGACCGCAGGCTGCACGTGGTCCACGATTACTTTTTTTTTTATGGCTCACGAATATTTTTTGGAAAAGTAGTCTACTGTAGTAAAATTTATACTTTTAACCGAGGAACGGAAAGTTTTGACTTGCGTAGGAAAACAAATCCACGAAAGCTCCAATTGAGGTTCATTCAGTAATAAATTTATTTGGTAGGTGACTTGGTGGTTTAGGTGTAAGGTGTTGGACTTCTGTGCCGGGGGTCCGAGGTTCAATCCTCTATCCTGGCACAGATTTATCTGATCACCAAACCCTTCCTTCACCTCTGACAAGACGTGTATTAATCACAACTTGTGAATGTGGGGAGTTCCAGGCCTCCACCGTGGTTCGGATCCCACGTTAAACTGTAGGTCCTCCATTTCATCCCACAATCACCCTACCATTACACATTAGCGTAAGTGCATATCACCCAAACGGGTATTAAGACGCGGCGCTAATAATAATAATAATAATAAATTTATTTTAATAATAAATTGTTGCCGTCCTCGGTGGTCATGGGGAAATGCTCTCGCCTCAGAATCCGATGATCGTGTTCTCATACCCAGCCGGGG
>CABFOV010000323.1:203356-217448 GCA_902141375.1 Timema poppense
ACACTCTTTCTGACAAGTTAACTCAATATTATCTTTTAACTCATATCCCAACTTAACTTCTTAGTTTGCGTTATTCCTTTTTGTTGATTTTATTTTTATCAATTCTGGATAACTGATCATAGCATAACTTGTATGAAACATCTGTTAGTTTCCACTAAATCTCCAATTAATCTTGTCTCTATAGTTAACACAAACAAATTTTAGAAACCATTTGACTCGAATAACAAGTCTTTAACATTAAATCCTTTAAATTGATTTACTAATTTTGTGAAATATTTTAATTGTTACGTCTTAGCTTTCATTTGAATATGTTTCATGTTGATTTTATATTAATTGTTTTTACATGTGTTTCATGAATACTAAACTAGTCAACTATTTTAACCTTTCTAACAATAATTTTTCTATTGTCACTGTTTAACCTATATATAAACTTTATTTCAAGCATTAAAATTTGGTAGAGTCTTTAAGTTATAATATTAATAACTCTAATCTAGTCAATTTGCACTTTTCATTGCTTATCGGCTAGTCCTTTAATCTGCTACTACTTTACACAGATTTATATTTTTTTTCCTTGTTTTATGATAATTGATTTCAGAACTTTACTACATAACAAGCTCAATGATGATTTCTTAGAAATATTATTGTACCTGTTTTATTTAACTTAATGTCTTGATATATTAGTTTCTCTTTGAATAAATTATCTTCATGTTATGTTTATTAATTTAGATTGTTTAATTGGTCAAAGAAGTTATGCCAATTAATCTAATTAGCTGTTCCATACATGTACGTTCCTTATATTATAAATTCATACTTCTCTTTACTACAATTAAAATTAATATAGCGAAAAAGTATTTATTCGTATCACCAACACCTCCACTCGCGTCATATTAGTGCGCCTCACGTGTGGCGCTATACTAAATACAGTATATATATATTGACAGAGAGAGATAAACAGAAAGTAGGAAAGTAATCAGGGGGAAAAACCCTCTCTGTATAAGCTGTATCTGTAAAATTAGAATTAAGAATTAATTTTTAAGCTAAAATACTTTAAATTTAATTGTAGGACGAGAAGACCCTATAAGAGTTCAATGAATGTTATTATAACTTGTTATTAGTATTTATATTCGATTTTATAGTATTATTTATTTTGTTAGGGTGATAAGAAGATTAAATTAACTCTTTCCATTAATAATAATTAATGTTAATAAATAGAAAGAGTTAATTTAATCTTCATATCACCCCCAAAAAATAATATTATAAAATATGATATAAATACTAATACAAATTATAATAACATTTATTGAACTCTATTAATGATTATCCAATTGTATTTGATCCCCAACCTCCCCTTCGCTGGCAAACCAGACCGGATTAGCTTGACGTTAAGTACAAGTGGCGGCCGATGTGCCCATTGGAGAGTGTAGTATTGGTCGTTCCATAGTTTTGGAAAACGACAGGTTTTCATCATTCGATAGCTTATATAATTAGCAAGTGTCAATCCCCTTTGATTTGTCAACAGGGAAGGGAAAGCCCATGTTTGTATGTATTGGGACAGATAGGGTTCTCCCACAAGACCCCTACCACCACCACCACCACCCACACAAAGAATATCAGTTAATTAGATAGTCAAATAACTCTGTCCTGTGAATGAATCACGGTTTACTTTGTCCCCTCAGTCAGTTTCGGATATCAATAAATTATTACACTCTGATTTTGGTTGGAAGAACATTTTAGAAAGTTCAAACATATTTATTTACAGGTAGCAATGATTTGATTTTACTGTACTATTTGTTTTATTTTATGTGTATTGATAATAAATATATCCATAGTGACAGTTGTAAATAACATAACTTGATATATGAATATATTAAAATTGTGTTAGTAACTTTACCCTTCTCAGTGGTGCAGTTAGCCAACGTGTTAGTTTTCGTGTTGAGCTAAATTGCCGAGTACGGGGAGATCGAGGTTCGGATCTTGATCGGGTGGAGTAGAGGTGGTTTCCCCTGAATGGTTTTACACTCTCCCTATATGCAAATTTGGGCCCACTTCCTCTAAATTCAACCTTCTCAATTACTAAACCATCAGCATAATTAGTATTTAAGCGTAAAAACCGAACGGGTAGTAAGACGCTGTGCTAAGTTAACTAATAAATTTAGTTCGAAGGGAATGTATAGGTGAATTTTTTCTTTCCATTTGGCATCAAAATTCTAAGCCGGTGATCGTGGAGAGATTGTGGTTCGAAGCGGGTATACTGAAGGTGATTTTCTCCCTAAATGGTTTTACACTATCTCCCCAAGCAAATATGGATACACTTTCTACCAATGCAGCCTTCCTCATCCATAACACTTCAGCGTAGCTACTACATATGCATATAATCCGAGCGGGTTATAAGACGTGGTGCTAAGAAATATTAGGCTTAATCTTGACTTTAAAGCAAATGGCGTGGCGTGGCGTGGCTTGCTGCCAGATTGAGCAGAGCAAGTTTAAGCTGCACTTGTGAAAAGTTTCCATCAATTTTTATACAACTCAATGGTCAGGTATTAACGAACACGCATTCCCCGAGAGAGGCATGAAGAGAAGAATTACTTGTGTCATATTGTGTGATTGCTCAAATGAAGTCCAAATGGAAGATAACATAAAATAACAGGTACAATTTTAACAAATTCTGAGAACCTTGACAATAATCCACGAGAAGGATGAAAATAGTTCTGAGAGAGTAAATCCCCATTCGCATGGGAGAGAGGTATGGTGGGTCACAGTGATAAGTCACGTGCGGAAAAACACCTCCAATTCGCAAGAAAACGAAAAAAAATCATAAATACCTCTTAGAAAATCAATTAGCTTTTCAAAGCACTGCTGATCCATGAACCCTAATAGTATTTTTTATTAGATTTCATAATAAGGTAGGATGGAAGTGAACGCGAGGGAAAAAAACACAGTGTTTTCGCTGTATTTATGGCAAAAACTTTTTTGGGGCAAAATAAATAAAATATTTCTTCAGTACAAACATTGATTATTTTTCTTTACATGTTGATATCAACAGTTCCTGAAAAATTCCAGAACAGGCTTGAAATATTATATTCAGTAAATGTTGAGATCACCATGAGAATAAAATTAAATTGTACTGAAGCAAAATTGATTTATTATGGAAAAAAAAAAAGTTTTGCCTTAAAAACTGCAAAAACACCCGCTTTTATTCACGTTCCCTTCCATTTCACCTTAAGAGATGAAAACGAGACGTAATTTTATTCTCGACTTGATCTTAACAATTTTTTATTTATTTGAGGCATTTAACGTGTCCTCTCTGAACCGATTGATTATATCAGCACACGACTTATAAACTAACTTAAATCTAGAACATACACAACAATCAGTCCCCGGCCGTTAGTTCTTCACTGGGAACGGAGAAGCCACTGATGAACTTTTAGACCATGCTGAAACGTGAGCCCGGGACCCTTAGCTTAGTAGGCAGACATGCTACCAACTGAGATAAGGTGCCAAAATTATCAAAGCTTGATCATTAGATAAGAAATAGCGTTTCTTATATATGCTATATATATTAGCACCAAGTCTTACTACCCTTTAGGTTTATAAGTTTATATACTAATTATCAGACTAATGTGTTAGGAATTTGAGAAGGTTGAATTTTGATAAAATGTACCCACATTGGTGTAAATGGAGAGTGGAAAGTCGTTTAGTAAAAACATCCTAAGTACACCCAACTGGAATCGAATACCGACCTCCCCATCTTTGGCAGTCTAGTCTATTGCAAGAGTAGCGCCTTAGACCATGCGTCCACCAAAGCGGGTATTCTTATAATATAAACTTATCTAATACAAATAAGAAAGACCCGTATTGGTGGGCACGCTTGTTAAGACGTCTACATTAACTGGTCTGTTGGCGAAAAGGAGTTTGACGTTAGAATCCCAGTCGAATTTAGATAGTGAGGATTGCCTATTTTAGATGGTGTCTCACTCTACCTCCACGCGAACGCGGGTACACTTTCTATCAATAATACCTTCTTCATGTCTACCTTTATTCTTTGCACCAACTGTTTCTGCCCAACCGAGCTATCCACATATCTATAATAATGAGGATAGGGATGAGGAAAATTAAATTTAGAATGTATCTTCATTTGCGTGGAGTTAGAGTGGGGAAAACCATGTATTAAAAAGAAAACCTCGTCACCGGAAAACAATTTAAAGCTTGACACCTTATACAACGTGACCACCGTTTATGAGGTTGCCCCATTTGGTAAAAGAGGGTGCCATTGTGGTGGTGGTGTGATTTTCGTTTAAGTAAAACAATTCATGAAAATAATAATAATAATAATAGTCATATGACTGTCATATTTTTAAAAATCTGAAAAATAATATTAATAATAAATTATGTTACTATCAATGTCGACAACCAAACATTTTGTTTGTATTTTCTAAAAGTTCCGTCCTTCCAGAATCCTACTGTGCATTGCTATTTCAGTCACACAAGCAACCTATCGGCGTCCGTGACCACAAACGTACGCGCAGTTATGCCCTCGATCCAATCACAACCCAATCAAAACCGTTGGAAACTGATATCCGTCGAGCGACGGTCAAAGGTATTGAACAAGGCTTACACTGACGAGAATAAAACCGAACAGAACGTTTACATCTCTTCGGTAATATTCACATATACTCACGATCGGAGCTGAACACGTGCAGTTACACTAATGAATAGAGAAGAATAAACCCTAGATCGGACCTTTCGAATAAGTTTAGGTACAGTTTCATAAGTACACTCAATTCTAAACATTAAAATTCTAAGTACAGAAAGAATAATAATAATAATATTTAGCACCGCGTCTTACTACCCGTTCGGGTTATACGCTTTAAGTACTAATTACGCTAATGGATTAGGAATTTGGAAGGTTGAATTAGATTAAGTAAAACCGTATTTGCGTGGAGGAAGAGTGGAAAACCATTTAGGAGAAATCACCCCCAGTTCACCCGACCGAGATTCGAACCTCAATCTCCCCGTCCTCAGCAGTCGAGCTCAACACGACAAGCGCGTTAGCCAACTACGCCACCGAGGCGGGTTACAGAAAGAAGAAAGCTAGGTTAAACACAAATGAACTCAACCTGTCGATGTTAACTGTGCTTAGAGCTCAGTCACACTGAAATAAAACAAAGCCTTGTGAACACGAATATACTCTGATTTATTCCCTGTAAAACCGACAATAGTCGTAGCAAAGGTAAACGTGAATGAGCGCCTAGTGATCACGAGCGAAGCTTACCGAAGGGTGTTCGGTGCCACTATTTGTGCCGGTTACAATGAACCAAAATTAGTGTTTTACTACTGCTCGTTCGGTTTTGTTCTCTACAGTGTACTACAGTAGCCCCATGGTTTCTTTGGTGCTGACTGACAGCTCACAACTGACTTCTGGCAGTCAAAATTTAGGTATATACCTAAATTTTGCCCATAAGAAGTGACAACTTCTAAACACTTGTTTTTGCAGATCTTATGGTCCAGCGTAGGGATACATAATTTGGCCTGGTAACTTTTCAGAGCTTTTAGATGTCAGCTGTGAACTGTCAGTCAGCACCAAAGAAACTATGGGGCAGGGCTACTTTAGTAGATTATCCTTCACGATCTAACGCGTCACCCTCATGCTATACTAGAGTTCGGGTGACATTCCGACATTCCAGTCGGGTATATTGACCGTGTTTTTTTCCCCCTTCTAAATGGTTTCCAACGATCTTTCCACACAAACATGGCTATGTTTCATCTCAAGGTCTACCTTACTCGTCCCCCCTAGCTTAATTTATATATGCGTATAACCCGAATGGGTACGAAGACACAGTGAAAAATAAAATTATCGCTAGTCTTCACCTTTTCTCTCCATTCTGATGGAGGGTGTATTCCCCCCCTCCCCCAAAACAACCCTCCTTATTTCTAACCCTTAGAATAGGCCGTTGGTAAAATTTAAATTCAACGTAGACTACTTTTTATAAAATAAGACAAAATAAGGACCTTAGGTAGTACGCGCCCGCATTAGCGGAGCTACCACCCAGCCACCTTTAGTAGTTGTGCTAAAGATATATTATTCATAAGTCCACATCGGTGAGCACACAGACATAAACGTCATGCTCATCTCATCTGGTTCACCAGTTAAGGGGAGATTGGGGTTCAAATTTTATCCATGTTATCGCGGGTATTTTTATTTTCCCTGGATGTTTTTCCCACTATGTCTTCAGGCAAATTCAAGTACACTTTGACTAGAATTATACTTTCCTCATACCTACCCCGTTTTGTTTAAATATTCTGCTATCCCGGACGGGTAGTAAGACGTGGTACTAAAGCAGGCGATAGAAAATTGATAATAAACCCATTCGTTTAGTAAGAATCAGCTAAAAAAAACTTGACTTCCTAAATTTCCCTTTTAAACGTACCATAGACCGCCACTACTAGGACAGAACGAACCAACAACGTCATACAAGTTGACGTTGAGCCTTTTTGAGAATAAATTGATGCTCACAAACAGTATGCCCGTTCGCAACAAGACCGTGTGACGGTACGTTGGAGTGAGGCTTAAAGGATGTGGGCGATGAGGGGGTGAAGGGGAGGAGAGTGCCGCATATGAAATGGTTAGTTAATAATGCATCTGTATGAACTCGCACACAGAATGTTATATTATTTTACAAAGCGCGTTCATAAACCACGCATATTTATTACGTGAGCTAACCTAGGGTATTAAAAATAGTAATGCAATTGGTTTTTAATATTAATTTTTTTACATGTATTTTAAATTTATAACCATCGAGAATAACGGGGTTTTAAACACGACCCGGTGTAATGAGAGTGTTTTTCCCCCCTGAATGGTTTTACTCCCTCCTTCTACGCAAATACACTCATAATTCCTCTTAAATCTACTTTCCTCGTTCCCAACGCCGTAGTGTAAATATGCCGACAGTCCGAACGGGTAGTAAGACATGATGCACACATAAAAAATTCTCAGCCTACAATTTAAGAAACTACTTAGTCTAGGACACTATGCTTAGTACCCACCACATGTTCAGAGTCTGATGTATTATCTCAGTTGGTGGCGCGTTTGCCTCCCGAACTAAGGATACCTGGTTCGATTCCCGGAAAAACTGAAAAATCTATAGTTTGTAAAAATTGGACTTCTCTTCCTTAATGAAGAATTAACGTTTGAAGAAATGGGTTTTTTTTAGCGCTGCGTCTTACTACCTGTATAGGTTATACGCTTATGTATTAATTAATTTAATAAGGCTAAGAAAGGTTATATTTAGAGGAAGTGTACCCACATTTGCGTTGAGTAAGAGTGTAAAACCATTTATGGAAAACACCCTAAGTAAACCAGATCGGGGTTCAAACCCCAATCTTCCCATTATTGGCAGTCTAATATAATGCGAGAGTAGCGCGTTAAAACACACGGCTACCTAAGAGGGTGAAATTATATTCTATCGTCATGAATTACTACGATATGTATTTGCGAAATTATCTAGAAAGAAACTTTTCAAAGATATACAAAAAGTGAAGTAGCCAGCATTGCATAGGGGTAACTTTCAAGGCAGCCTCCGGGGAGCGGGGGGAAGGGGGGAAGATGGTTAGGTGGGCTATGACAGGCGTAAAGTTAATGTTCCATTTTATGTTTTATTGTTTTCTTCTGAATATTTTAATAAATTCGAATTCCATCATGGTGTAGATTTTCTTTAAGCCTACATAATGTACACTAGAAATGCGTTCATCCGAATATGATAGGACCATCCAATCCGAACTGTCGAAATTCCAAATAATCCGTGATTTTGGTAATTTGTCACTGTTAGAAATGTACAAATTTGGAACTAAGCAATATTTCGGGTAAATAAGAACTCTATAATTATATAGTATTATACTGAATACTATTTAAAAGTTCTTTAAGAAATAAGAAATCTATACCTTTTAACAGCAATTGAAGTGATACTGCATTTTGCATAATTTTGCAGAACATGATTTGCGATCGGAAATGTTCAATTAAAACCAATACAATTTTGTTTATTTTAGTCGGTTGTTCCAGATAAATTAGAATTTCGGATAATTTTTATTCTTTTAACTGTCTTTATAGTGCATTAGATAAATTTAAAATATCCTAAATCATCTAGAATTTCAAGAATTATAATAAATATAATTCAACTTAAATACTTTAGTCGAAATTTATCGTTCAATCCAAAAATAGGCTCACAAAATTACATAAAATTAAAGTTACCCGGCTTACATTTTTTAAATTGCATATAGATTGCATTACAATTCGATTAAGAATAAAAAATAAACATTTTCCTATTGTGATTATTTACTTTCAAGGTCACAAAAATCAAAACAATGTTTGTACAAAATCATGAGATTGAAAAAGTCCATTAAAATGAAAGGTAGCAAAATTATACTTTAGAAAACTCTGAAAACTATAGTTATCTTACAGCTGTCAAAACTATTACAGTTGGTAAAAGGGTGGCGCTGCGAAACACATGGTCTATCCCTTTAATTACATAAAAGTAAATATAGTTGTGTTTTTTTAGATGTTATTTTGAGCCACCGCGTTTTAGGATACTACCCGTTTGGGTTGTGTGTATGCACTAATTACTTTAATGTGTTAGGGATTTTAAAAAAGGTTGTATTTAAAGTAATTATAACGATGGAGACGAAGGGGGAGAGATAAAAGTCATATAGAGAAAACCATCTTCAGTTCATCCAACCAGGATCTAAGCCCCGATCTTTCCGTCATCGGCATTCTATTCTATCGCGTCTTAGACCATGCGGCCATTGAAGCGGGTAGATAAATTGAATAGTTATGACAGTGTTTTTAAATGTCACACTATGCATTATTATTATTATTATTATTATTAGCACCGCGTCTTACTACCCGTTCGGGTTATACGCACTTACGCTAATGTGTAATGGTAGGGTGATTGTGAGATGAAATGGAGGACCTACAGTTTAACGTGGAATCCGAACCACGGTGGAGGCCTGGCATTCCCCACATTCACAAGATGTCTTGTCAGAGGTGAAGGAAGGGTTTGGTAATCAGATAAATCTNAAATGTCACACTATGCACATTTTAGGTTTGGGACACCTGACAAAATTGACTCCTCTAACCGATATCCACATGTCATGTTCAAAAGGTAGTTCTCAGAGCCTCTCTAAGATTATCAAGTCATTGGTGACCTCGCGGTTTAGGGTTAAGGTGTCAAACTTTTGTGTTGGGGGTCCGGGGCTCAATCCTCGGTCCCGGAACAGATTTATCTGATTGCCAAACCCTTCCTTCCCCCTGACAAGACGTGTGTTAATCACAACTTGTGAACATGGGATATGCCAGGCCTTCACCATGGTTCGGATTCCACGTTAAACTGTAAGTCCTCAATTTCATCTCACAATCACCCTAATATTACACATTATCGTAAGTGCGTATAACCTTAATGGGTAGTAATACGTGGTGCTAATAAAATTAATAATAATAATAATCAAGTAACATGGGATCAATTATTCACGTACTTGTGTATATATTCACCATACGAACAAGTACTATACTCGTTCATGCAGACATAAAACATACATGAAGTATGTGAACATATTCATTCTAATCATGTGTGTAGAAAGATTGGGGTATAAAGGGGTCCCTCCCCCCACCAAGGATATTGGTGGACCCCTCATAATGGGTGGTCCACGTATACGTATAAAACAACTTAAATAACGTATGAGCCGCTTCAGTGGCCGAATGGTCTAAGGCATCATTCTCGCAATAAACTGGACTGCCAATGAGGGAACTAATTGAGTTTGAAAACTGGTTGGGTGTAATGAGGGTGTTTTTTTAACGGTGCTACCTCCTCCCTCCGCGAAAAGGCAGGTGCAATTTATCTATATATAACCTTCCTTATCCCTAACACGTTAGCGTAATTAGTACATAAGTGTATAGCCTGAACAGGTAGTAAGACGCGGTGCTAAAAAAACATGTTTTTTTAATGTCTATAGAAAAAACATTAAAGTTGTCTCCTATTTAACTTTATTATTTTCAAATCACTTTCTCATTTATCTTAAAACAACAATTTTTGAGATGTCAAAGTTTTTCACTGGAGCAACCAACAATGTAAACAACTTTTATCTATCGAAAGCTTATTCCAATCAATGGTAGAAAACAAACTAATCCTTTTAAAAAAAACGCTCGGACTCCCAACCAAATACCAATGCGCTTAAAGGAAGCTTAACGTCAGTACCAGCCAGGGAAAAGGTAATTGCCCGTTTTGACGTGCCCGCAGGACACGTCGTGGGATAAACCTCGAAACAACAGCTCCCGCAACTGTTGCTTGGCCGGATTGGACCACAATCTATGTTTCCCAAAGCGGTCATATCTCGTTGTTGGTGATCGTATTGTTCTGGCGAGCGATCTGACCGCGGCACGACCCCCTACATACATAGCGTCCTAATAGTGGGTTTCCTTCGCTTACGTGTTAGATGGGTGGAGGAGGTCTGAACTAATCAATCCTTGGGAATAGTTCAAAGGGATTCAGTTCACTTAGGTGAGCAGTTCATGTATCTAGTTCAACATTTCATAAGAACGCGATTTATAGATTGAAGTGAAATAGTTTTGTTTTATCACCGCGTTCAGGTTATACGCAAATATTATAATTACTCTCATGAGATAGGGATGAGGAAGGAGGCGTTTTCGTGGAAGGAGAGCGGGAAATCATTTAGGGAAAACAACCCTCCGTAGACCCGACCGGGATTCGAAACCCGATCTTCCCGTCATCAGAAAGTCTGTCTTAACATGAGAGTGTATTTGCACGTTCACCGAAAAACTATAGAAGAACAAAAAAACGTGGTCATGTGACGATCTCTAAGCCAATCACAATATTTTCGACCTAATTGGTTTAAGCTGTTCCGCTAAAGTTCAACTCATCTCTACTTCATCTGCTCTGCCTGAGATGTTCGGCAACTCGGAGCCAACCAAGTCAAATCAGCGGGGATGCGCATTTGACAACGCATGAGCTGTAGAGCCAGAAAAAAGCAAACATCTTTGTTGGCCGTTGTGACAAGATTCGAAATAACCTGTTAAGGTAAAGCGTGTGTAACGATGTATTGAATTGTGTCACGACATAGTGTTATAATTTGAAAACATCCATAGGGAGAGTGATTTAAAATACACGTTTATCCACTAGAAAATAAAATATGATTCAACATACATTGTGTGAATTACTGTGCTACTGAGGCAGATTCTGCTTTCTTTTTTCTATGAACGTGTGAATCCAATATTAGACCATTCGATTCGACCAATGAAGCGGGTAGCTAAATAGTTCACTAGTTCTTAATCTGCTGCTTGCGATTCAATAGTCAAATAGTTTACTATTACTAAATTCTCTAAGGCGTAACTCTCACAATACACTGGACCATCATGGACGGGTAAATCTGGGTTCTAATCCCCGTCGGGTGTACTGAGGGTGATTTCCTAAATGGTAGGGTGGGTAGCTTCTACACAAAAGTATTAACGCAATATCTTTGTTTTAATAAGTTTTATTGACATAAAATTTAAATTATGTATATACTGTACATGGAGGAAAAAATATCAAAGTTTTCTCTGTTTATTAAGATACATTATTAGTATATTTAGGTGACCTGGCGGTCTAGAGGTAAGGTGTCGGACTTCCGTGCTGGCGGCCGGGGTTCAATCCTCACATCTTGTGAATGTGAGGAATGCCAGGCCTCCACCGTGGTTCGGATTCCACGTTCAACCCTAGGTCCTCCATTTCATCTCACAATCACCCTACCATTACACATTAGCGTAAGTGCGTATAACCCAAACGGGTAGTAAGACGCGGTGCTAATAATAATAGTGATTGTATCTCCCCTTCCACCTTTGTTTCCAAATGACATTAATGTCCACTCTGTGCAACTTTTTTTTTTATCTGACAAGTGGCACTAGCGCTCAGAGTGGATGTGCGCGAAACTAGAACACGAGTGGCATCTCTGTGACAAGGTGTCGCCAAGAAATTGTCTCAGAGATGGAAAACAGTCACACTTGAAGGTGGACATTAACTTCTAAATAAATAAAAAGTAGAGAAATGAAGATAAAAAATAGGATGCTCAAAGCAATACCAGATTTTTTTTAATGGAAAAGGTTAATATGATTTCAAACCGCCTAGGTGGCGAATTTATCTAACGCGCTAGTTTCGTGTTGAGCTCGACTGCCGAGGACGAGGAGATCGAGGTTTTAATCTCAGTCGGATTTTACCTAAATGATTTTCCACTCTCCCTCCACGCAAATGCGGGTTCACTTTCTCTAAATTTAACCAACATTCCTAATTACTAACCCATTAGTGTAATTAGTACTTAAGCGTATAACCCGAACGGGTAGTAAGATGCGGTGCTAAATAATAAAAAAAATAGTTTCAATGTATGATTTTGAATAAAAAGAAATTAAAATGTACTTCGTGTTAGAAACAAAACATTGTCATTTTAACAATGTTGCAGTATTTGTTAGAGTAATTAAGAGTAAATTGTTATAACTAAAGCTAAATAATAAAAAAAATAGTTTCAATGTATGATTTTGAATAAAAAGAAATTAAAATGTACTTCGTGTTAGAAAAAAACATTGTCATTTTAACAATGTTGCAGTATTTGTTAGAATAATTAAGAGTTAATTGTTATAACTAATAAAGTAACTAACTCACTTTAAATAAATTGTATTAATTAATTGAATTAAAATATTGCTTTATGTTTACAATACTATTAAAATATTATGCTTTCATCAAATAAAATTCTAGAGTACTTGTTTGCAAGATTAGTATAACCATAATATTTTATAAATTCTTACCATTTTAAAAATTAAATTATTTTATTCCACATTTTATAAAAGTAATAGTACTAATCTTACCAAGGATGAGAATCGCCTATGTCCAATTTCTTGATTGTCCAATCACAGCAACCTAGCAACAGACTAAACGTTTAGTGATTTTCAGCAAATCTTCAGCTACAAACCCTCATTACCTTCACGAACGACCACTTCATAGCCAAAAAGTTATTGTGTGGTGTGGAGTGTCTTTTCTGTTGTTTTTTTTGTTTTTTTTTAGAATGAAGACGGTTGGACTGTCAGTCACAGCAGAGCGATTTGAGGCTATGCTACGACAGTTCGTAACAATGCAACAGCACAGCAAGAATATCAATATGGAGGAAGTAATTTACAAAAAGTGATTCGTGTAAGGAATGGTGTCAAGTGTTCTTTGCAACATTGTATACTAATAACATGTAGTTATAATGTCTAATGTTGAAACATTATGTTTAAAATGTGTTACTGTTTCTGCCGCACCTTGTATATATATGTGTGTATGTGTTTGATTAAAGCTCAGAAACGAATGGTTTTATAAAAGTATATTTCAAATAAAAGCGTTTTATTGTTAATGGTACTACAACTTTACAAAGATTAGCTGTTTCTTATATGAAATGTTTATGAAGATACGATCAAAATTGGAAATTTCCATTTATGTAAAATGCCCTTAAAGTAATTTCCATAGGAATACTAAAATATCAATTTTGTTTGTAATTCTAAATAATGCCTAGATACCAATTTAATCAAAGAAGTTAATGTGGATTTCGATCAAATAGATTTGATCTCTTTTTGCCCTTCAGTAAACTAACCTTAATTTTAAGGTTATATATCTAATTTCAAAAAACCCTCAGGGGAACCTTATGAAAACCTTAGATACCAAGTTTTAGGTCGATTGGTAAAATGTGTTTTGGCTCTAGTCCGAGATAGAAACAAAGAGCATCGCGAAAACCCTTTTTTCGGTTTCAAAAGGTTATTATTATTATTATTAGCACCACGTCTTACTACCCGTTCGGATTATACGCACTTACTCTAATGTGTGATGGTAGGGTGATTGTGAGATGAAATGGAGGACCTACAGTTTAACGTGGAATCCGAACCACGGTGGAGGCCTGGCATTACACACATTCACAAGACGTCTTGTCAGAGGTGAAGGAAGGGTTTGGTAATCAGATAAATCCGTGCCGGGACCGAGGATTGAACCCCGGCCGCCAGCATAGAAGTCTGACACCTTACCCCTAGACC
>CABFOV010000324.1:0-17475 GCA_902141375.1 Timema poppense
TCACCAGACTGCTAAAAGTGTTGACAAGCTCCATCAGACTGCTAAAAAGGTTAATAAGCTTCACCATACTGCTAAAAGTGTTGACAAGCTTCACCAGACTGCTAAAAGTGTTGACAAGCTTCACCAGACTGCTAAAAGTGTTGACAAGCTCCATCAGACTGCTAAAAAGGTTAATAAGCTTCACCAGACTGCTAAAAGTGTTGACAAGCTTCATCAGACCACTAAAATTGTTATTAGGCTTGACCAGACTGCTAAAGGTGTTGACAGGCTTCATCAGACTGCTAAAAGGGTTAATAAGCTTCACCAGACTGCTAAAAGGGTTCATAGGCTTCACCAGACCCTTAAAGGTATTCATAGACTTCATCAAAGCACTAAACGGGTTAATAGGCTTCAACAGACTGCTAAAGGGGTTATAAGGCTTCACCGGACTGCTAAAGGGGTTAATAGGCTTCACCAGAATGCTAAAGGGATTGATAGGCTTCACCAGACTGATAAAGGGATTGATAGGCTTCACCAGACTGCTAAAAGTGTTGACAGGCTTCATCAGACTGCTAAAAGTTTTGACAAGCTTCACCAGACTGCTAAAGGGATTGATAGGCTTCATCAGACTGCTAAAGGGGTTATAAGGCTTCACCGGACTGCTAAAGGGGTTAATAGGCTTCACCAGAATGCTAAAGGGGTTAATAATCATCGCCAGACTACTAAAGGGATTGATAGGCTTCACCAGACTGCTAAAAGTTTTGACAAGCTTCACCAGACTGCTAGAGGGGTTAATAAGCTTCACCATACTGCTAAAAGTGTTGACAAGCTTCACCAGACTGCTAAAAGTGTTGACAAGCTTCATCAGACCACTAAAAGTGTTATTAGGCTTCACCAGACTGCTAAAGGTGTTGACAGGCTTCATCAGACTGCTAAAAGTGTTCACAGGCTTCATCAGACTGCTAAAGGGGTTAATAAGCTTCCCCAGACTGCTGAAGGGATTGATAGGCTTCACCAAACTGCTAAAGAAATTGATAGGCTTCACCAGACTGCTAAAGAGGCTCATAGGCTTTACCAGGCTGCCAAAGGGGTTCATAGGCTTCACTAGACTACCTAAAGGGTTTATAGGCTCCACCAAACTGCCAAAGGGGTTTATAGGCTTCAAGAGACTCCTAAAGGGATTCAAAGGCTTCACAAAACTGTTAAAGTTGTTCATAGGCTTCACCAAACCATTAAAGGGGTTAATAGGCTTCATCAGACTGCTAAAAAGGTTTATAGGCTTCACCGGACTACTAAAAGTGTTTATAGGCTTCACCAGACTGCCAAAGGGGTTCATAGGCTTCACCAGACTGCTAAAGAGGTTTATAGGCATCATCAGATTGCTAAAAGGGCTCACAGTCTTCACCAGACTACTAAAGGGGCCCTAGGCGCAAACAAGATTAAGAACCACTGAAGCATACCAATATAATTTTAAAAAAACTTTTAATTCAATCTATAACAAAAATTACTAAGATACAAGCATTGTTTAAAAGCAACTTATAATTAATGTAATAAATTATACCTCTTATGTTAACCAAATTTTCTAAGATCATAATTTAATTCGAGATTTGGGATTTGTTGTAAAAATGAGAATCCGTTTTCTTAAAATACAGGACTAAGCCTATCTATGACTAAAACACTATCTAATAATATTTCAAAATATTTTTATCGCATCATTATATCCCCCAAAATTTGAATTCACTAATCATCAAAAATTTTGATAAAGCAAATTGACGTTCGTAGAGTTCGCTTCTAAAGTGCTCTGTTCAAATTGTTCTATCATTAGATATTGTGGTTAAACCCATTACTTTATTTCTAGGGCTACAAACATGAAATATTTAACTATTGTTTAATAAGAATCAAATAGCCGAAGCTATTATTTATGCTTTTTATTGTGATATTCTCCATCAAGATATCATATTTTGAAAATTGACACTTGGACACGGGAATCGAACACGGGACCTTTGGTAGAGTACTCCAACGCTCTAACCAGTGAGCTAACCAGGAAATTGTCCCGTACTCAAGGTTATTCTTCACTCATATTTTAAGGCAGAGTCTATTGTTTTATATTATTATTAATATTAGCACCGCGTCTTACTATCCGTTCGGGTTATACGCACTTACGCTCATGTGTAATGGTAGGGTGATTGTGAGATGAAATGGAGGACCTACAGTTTAACGTAGGATCCGAACCATGATGGAGGCCTGGCATTCCCCATATTCACAGGTTGAGATTAATTCACGTCTTGTCAGAGGTGAAGGAAGGGTTTGGCAATCAGATAAATCTGTGCCGGGACCGAGGATTGAACCCCGGACCCCAGCACAGAAGTCCGACACCTTACCACTAGACCACTAGGTCACCCTTAATGTTTTATAGTTTTGGCGTATTCCACCTCCTACACCATCGCATATTTACATCCATTAGTATTTCCAGTTTGTGACCTGGGTCAGTTTTTTTATTCAAGCCATATAATTATATTTTCCACTGCCGGCTTGTTAGACCTGTCGTAGCTTCATATGCCTTATAATCTATCTTAAAACTAGGACAGGCACAACATCCAGCCCCTGGTCGTTAACTCATCACCGTGAAAGAGTAAACCCACATTTCACCAATGATATTTTTTTTACCATGCCGGGAATCGAACCCGAGACTCTTAGCTCAGTAGACAGACACGCTACCGACTGAGCTCAACACCATCCCAAATGACTTTTCATTTTTTTTCAGCGTCACATTTCACTACCTGTTCAGGTAAAACGCATATGTAGTAGTTACGTTAGTGGGCCGGGGATGAGAAAGGTTGAATTTAGGGAAAGTTTACCCACATTCGCGTGGAGAGAGAGAGTAGAAAACCATTTTGTTAAAACCTCCCTGGGTAAACCTGGCATGGATTCTAACCCCGATCTCTCTGTCACCGGAAGTCAAGTTTAACACAAGAGTAATGCCTTAGACTATGCAGCCACTGAAGTAGGTGACTTTTCATTTAATAGACTGATCACTATACACCTATTTTGTCTCAGTGCCTTATGGCAATGGTTCTATGCGTTTTCATATTTCTCAAATATTGCAATTTTACTTAATTTTAGCGCTTACAGAACAACAATTATTAGCGGGTCCCACTCCGGTGGCCGCATGGTGTAGCTAAGCCGTCACTCTCTAGAGTTCTGTGTTACTCAACCTGGGGTACGCGAATACATCTTAGGGGTGATGTAAAAATTTAAAAAATACACGTATTATAATATCTTATTTCATGATAAACACTGAATTTTCAGGGTTGAATTTAGGGTTATACCGAAAAGATCTGGACGTAAAAACATCTGATCTGGGAGCAAAAGTTTTATTTTAGATTTATATTATAAAATAAAGATTTATAGCTTTCATTTTGCTTCAAATAATTTTGGTACATGAACAAAAAAGGTTGAATACCACCTAGATTTTAGACCACTAATTACGGGGAAATCATGGCTCTGAGGTTTTTTATAAATGGCTTTCCACTCTTCCCCCAACGCAAATGTGGATACATTTACTATGAATTCAACCCTCCTCACCCTTAACACACTGACGTAATTAGTACATATAGCCCGTATACGTGTATTCCGAATGAGTATTAATATGCAATGCTAGAAAAAAAATACGTATTTCATTTCATCGTAAAAAGTTTAAAGACAACTTTGACCGCGAGTCCTTATTTGTAGATAAAGTTTGGTTGAAATCCGTCTATTAATTCAAATTTTGTAAGGCGAGGGAGATAAAAACACACAACCCTTATTCACTGAAAACCTCATTTCATTATACCGTAGTTTAAATGGAATAAAAAAACAACTAACAATACATTGTTTAGCCTTAGAGAAACCATTTTCCACATTGCGCCACTTCATAATCATTGTGGAAATGTGTTTTGAAATAATTTTAACGTAGTTTTTTGTACATGTATTTTATAGGTTTCGCCAGGATAAAATTACCCGTATATTGGCGAAAGAATAAAACACAAATAGATGTCATTGAGGCAATATAAGGGTGATATTATGTTTAATAAATGCTACATCAGTTTGTTTATACAACTGTTCGGCGTTATTTCGTTCTAAAGCCTTCTATTTTACATATATTTTTAGACGACTAAAATAAATAACTCTCATTTAAATAAATGGTAAAATTCGTTCAAGGTGGCTAGAATTAAATTAATTTGGTTCTTTAAATATTCATCAGTAGAGTTACGGTATTTGCATAGTACTTTTCAAAGAAAGGGGGAAAAAATCGTTTGTCGTGACATATTTGAAACAAGTAGCAAAAAGTCAAAAATTATCTAAAATAAAACCACCGATTCTAATCCGGGAAGTTAAGGTTTCAATCTTGGCCGAGTTCATGTCTTTTTCGTATGTAAATAATCGCTTTATTTGCCCATTGTCTCTCCACGCGAAAGTGCGCTCGCTTCCTCTAAAATATCTTCCTAATCTATACCCTTAGATTGAAACACCCGCCTCAGTGGCTTAGTTGGCTAACGCGCTTGTCGTGTTGAGCTCGACTGATGAGGGCGGGGAGATCGAGGTTCTAATCTCGGTCGGGTGAACTGGGGGTGGTTTTTCCTAAATGGTTTTCCACTCTCCCTCCACGCAAATGCAGGTTCACTTCCTGTAATTCAACCTTCCCAATTCCTAATCCATTAGAGTAATTAGTACTTAAAGGGTATAACCCGAACGGGTAGTAAGACGCGGTGCTAAATATTATTATATATATTAGATTGAGACGTTATTAACCCTTGTGTTAAAATTACTAACTAAACAAACGGTTGAAGGTTGAGGGCACCAGGGGTAATGGAGGGATATCCGCCACTGATTTTTCACACTCTCCCTTCAGGTGAATGCTGATGAAGTTCCTTAAACGAGTGTAGGTAACGGCTAACTCAAATGTTAAGTAGGATGCAAAGCCGTAAAACAAATGTAATCGCTGAACCACGTTTTTTTATCTATCTAGCTCTACAAATAGTTGAACGACGGCGATGAATTTAACACGTGACAGACGCTAATTACCTAATTGTGTCGACGCGCCGTTAAACTCCAACAGTAACTGTAATAACTCGCGGTGAGTTTCAACACAAATCAAAGAAAGAGTTAATACCATACTAGACGTAGAACCTTTGCTCAAATTTCCTTACGAATGGACATGTCTGATAGCTCTACAAGCTACTATATCTATTTTCAAGTATTAGTGCGTCAAACCAAGTGATCTGCAGCTGTCACTTTAGATAGATATTATAAAAACCTATTAAATTACATTAAGGTGCAGATTTCGGGAACGCGATAAATGGTCAGTATTATTGCAGATTTTATAGCAAACTTTTTTTGGCCAAAATAAATAAAATATTGTTCCAGTAGAAACATAGAATTTAATTTTATTAACGTATCGCTAATTGTTGAATATCTGTCAAGAGTGTCCTGGGATTTAATAACAACTTTTTCTCTTAATTTAAAAAGTTTCTCATCTCATGCCACTATGCTCATGACATATATTCAACAACTGTTGATATCACCATGTGTGGAAAATTAAACTCAATATTTCTACTGAAGCAATATTTGTTTTGGCAAAAAAAAAGTTTTGCTGGACTTTTCTCGCGTTCCCTGCATCCCCACCTTAATAATATAGTAAAAAGTTATAAATGTTGGCCACAAAATATATATATTTGTATTTTCTAAAAGTTTCTCTAAAATGTCCAATCATAAACAAAAATTCAGGCATATAATAACACACTTAACGGAGCCGTCTGACAAGCTTTGCGATGTGTTCAAGAAACGCATCATTTAAGAAGTGTTTTTTATTGTTTTTAATATACTTTCAAGCTTTTAGAATTCAAAAGAAATCGTGAATACACCCTAAATGTTGCAATTCTAAGATTAAGGTATATGACTAAAAATAAAGATCTAACCTTCCTCAAACAAAGTCTCCCAACAGAAGAGTCTAAGAGGATTGAGGATTATTTTAGTGGTTTTGAAGCTTCAGAACTGCCATTCCCATACGAAATACAGCAGCGTGAGAACATGTCCTTTCAAGTTAGTGGCACCCTTAACCTTAAACTGGTTCGTCTCTTAGGAAACAGTTCAATCTTGAAGAATAAGAACGTTAACACCATTCATAAGAATTATTTTAAAAAGTAGATCTCAGTGGGCTTGGGGTAAAATGCTCACCTCAGGGCCCGATGTTCTTGGGTTCAAACCCAGATGGAGTGGCTGGATTTTTCTTGAGTGATAAAAAATCAGTAGCACAACATCCTTCGGAGGGGAAGTAAAGCCGTTGGTCCCATTTCGATTGTGGCATGTAAAAGAACCCTGGAAGGTATGTGAAAATACTTTTCCCGGAAAATTTGATAGGACCTTTCGCTCTCCCTCATATAAATTCTCGTGAGCTGATATAATCAGTCGGTTTAGAAAGTGAACGTTAAATACTTCAAATAAATAAATATATATTTTGAAAAACCGTTAAGGAGAAATGGCGGGCAATAAGCCCTTCAGAAACTACAATATAAATAATTGTAATTACGTCAGTCATCTGTTCATTCGTAGATCTAGGCTAGCATGCTTAGTTATGACTCGGGAGTTTGTAGTTCGATCACCAACCAAGTGAACTGATGACAGTTTACCAATCCTTCTCTAGGATAATCCATATTTTTAATAATATCCCATTGGGATTAGCGAGTTTTATAAACTTGTAAATAGGAAGGAACTTTCTTTGACAGTCTGTTATGGAAGTTATTGAAATCATTTTAATATATTCTTACGGCGAATAATGTGAAACTGTAACTGCCATTATTGATAGAAATATCAAAATCTATGAAGAATGTTTTATATCAGAGGAAAATGTTATCATTACTTTCCGCAAAAAAAAAGTTCGTATTTTCTAAAAGGCTCTTTCTGCTAAGAACCCTATGATTAAAACGTGCTTGAAATATGTTTAAAAAAAAACCCAGCGACATTTATGAAATCACACCTCCGGACATTCGCGCATTGTCAAGGGCACCTCTCTAAAATAAACACAACGCAACAAGTTTGACGCCGTAGCGCCTCAATACAGCATACGGGAAGAGGGGAGGAGAATAACACTCCCCACTCCCCCACCGTCTCTTCACCCCCTACGGCCGCCTCACACATGTACCTGTTGAAATCCATGGAGTCTATCTCGTCGTAAAGGCGGCTTGAATCCATGGTTCGTGTCCCGGCGACGTCGAACAGCCACTGACGGGACCAACTGTCTCAACAGATTGGAGCGCGGGCCGCGCACAGGCGTCGTCGCTAGGCAACGCGACGCAACGTCACTGCACGACCAAGCCGACGTCTCCCAGAGTGTCCGTCCAAACAACCACGCAATCGTCGCAACACGGGGGACACCTCCTCCTCGGTGTCATTACTAGAGAGCTAAGATATTGTCACTCATGTGTTGAGCTTAGGTTAATCATCGACAAAAACTGGTCATCGAACACGAGTATACACATAGTGTACAAGTTGACATGTCCCACTCTGAAGAGTATCAAAATCTACGTATGTCGGTTGAACATTAAGACCTCATTGGCGGGGAAACGAGAGGAAACTGGTATAGGAACCTAAAATGGATCTTTGTGACTCTAATTATGTAATTTATTAGGGCGGTCAAAACACAAATTGTGTTAGCGCTTTAAGAGTACATAGTAAAGGGTGTAAAATCAAACTGCACACATTTTAAAGAACGACTTTTGTATCTCAAACCTCATATAGACTCCAGCAAATACTCTTTTAGATTAGTTTGAATTCGACAGAGATCGACCTTGGTGGTTTTGGAGTAAATAGCTGGCCTCAAGGTCCGATGTTAGTGGGTTCGAACCCAGCTGGGGTCGATGGATTTTTCTTGAGCGATAACAATCCATATAGCACAACTTATTTTGGAGGGGAGGTAAAGATCCCGGTCCCATGTTGATTGTGACATGTGTATGGAATGTGAAAATACCTTTCTCGGCAAAATTTGTAGGCTCTTTAGTTCTTGCTCATAGAAAATATCGTGTGCTGATATAATAATTATTATTATTACTAGCACCGCGTCTTACTACCCGTTCGGGTTATACGCACTTACGCTAATGTGTAATGGTAGGGTGATTGTGAGATGAAATGGAGGACCTACAGTTTAACGTGGAATCCGAACCACGGTGGAGGCCTGGCATTCCTCACATTCACAAGATGTCTTGTCAGAGGTGAAGGAAGGGTTTGGTAATCAGATAAATCTGTGCCGGGACCGAGNTGGTAATCAGATAAATCTTTGCCGGGACCGAGTATTGAACCCCGGCCGCCAGCATAGAAGTCTGACACCTTACCCCTAGACCGCCAGGTTACCTGATATAATTAATTGGTTCATAAAATGACCGTTAAATACTTCAAATAAATATGACAGAGACCTCTTTTAGCCATAATTGCAAGTGCAATATACAGTAAAGGTCTCATGATTGTCTAACAGATGGTATCACTAGTTTAATTTGAGTTAAATGTGAATTTTCATCATTTCCTCCTGTACCCTTCATTTGTATTTTACTCCTCCCCTGTTTGTTCTCCTATTGCCGCAAAGCTCCACCCAGTAACGTTATAAGCCCATTCGGTCTGTGGTGTTTAGGTTGTTCTTCTAGCGCCTACCTGTGAAGTAACGTCAAGAAAAGATAAACTTTCCCATGTTCATGAAGTTACATTTTATTCGGCTACTTTTAAAGATATAACAAACAATAAAACAAAATGTATACATTCTTAAATAAATCTCAAAACAGTCTCACATTGTCGCACAGTTATATTTACTTTCTCTCGACTTCTCCAAGAATATTGTGAACGTAAAAAAATGAATAAAAATCAAACCTACTTTTGGACAAATGTCGACGTTTCATGACCTCCTGAAGCTGAAAAGGGTTTTTTCGTGATGCCGTCTGTCTGTCTGCTGCTCTGGTAGCGAGTGGACGTGTGTGTTGCGCTGCTCTGTTTAAGTTGTGCGCTACGCCGTGTTGTGTTACATTAACTTCGAGAATATTTTATCTAAGTACTAGTGTACTTTTATGTGTGTTGTGTTGTCCTCCACATGAGTGGAGGTCACTCGGGTGTGCCGGGTTCAGATCCTGGACGACATGGAATGTCGTCGAACAGGCCGGACCGCGAACTGGCTATTGTTTTGGACACTATTCTTCTTCTTTCTTAGCACCGCGTCTTACTACCTGTTCAGGTTATACGCCTATGTACTAAGTACAATCATGTTTAAGGCTTAGGAGGGTTTAATTTAAAGGAATTGCACCCAAAATTGCGTGGAAGGAGAGTGAAAAACCACCCTTAGTGCACCCGACCGGAATTGAACTACGATCTACCCGTCAACCCGCCTTTGTGGCGTAGTTGGCTAACGCGTTAGTCGTGTTGAGCCAGACTGCTGAGGACGGGGAGATCGAGGTTCGAATCTCGATCGGGTGAACTGGCAGTGGTTTTTCCTAAATGGTTTTCCATTCTCCCTCCACGCAAATGCGGGTGCACTTCCTCTAAATTCAACCTTACCCGTTCTTAATCCATTAGTGTAATTAGTACTTAGGAGTATAACCAGAACGGGTAGTAAGACTCGGTGCTAAATAAATAGATAAATACAATCTAATCGTCTTCGGAAGTCTAGTCCAACACGATATTAGCGCGTTATACCACGTGGCCACCGAAGCGGGTTTTGGACACTATTGTTCCCGATAAAATGTTGAATGCTTATTTGGTTAGTGTGGGTAATGTGGGACCACATAATATTCGTTATGCGTCTAACATAAGTGGTGGACGAGTGTGTTTGTTTATGGCGTATTTTATTGCGAATAAAATGGTAGAATATTGGGGAGAGTCCATAGACAATATTTTGGTCTCAATTCAAAGATGTCCTATGTCGTCCACTAAAGTAGTGCTATACAATGTCAACAAGTGATTTGTTGTTAACGAACTTCTCAAAATACGGGAAAATTACTTGTCAGATGAGGTAAATTAAAAAAAAATCTCTCAATTACCCAAAGTTTCTCATGTCTACTCGTTTAGACGTATTGTTTATATTATCCCAAAGAGAGAAGACTCGCTTACCGTACATATTAATTTTACAATAGCCAGTATGCCATGGCGAGTATATTTGTCCACCGATGATGCTCAGTGTTTTTCGGTTCTCACTTTCCGGACACGTGGCGAGGAACTGTACTGCACACAAGATGTATCTGCCACCGAGCGGTCAAGTGAGCCTCACTGAAATTCTACAAGTGGTGTTGTTGCTGGGAACTGGCGAAATGACGCGGTTGAGTGAGGCCAGGGGCGGCGCTGACCCACCCGTTCAATCAGTTCAGTTGACTTTGTATCAACTGTTAGCATTCCCACAAGCCCTAAACATCGCTCTCAGAGAGGTCACACACAGTTCTCTAGTCTTTCAGAGTGTGGAAACTGATGGTGTACTACAGAGTGCTCACAAGTCGTCACCCGATAAAGTGAGTAACTCTCACATGGTTGAGGATAGTGTTAGAGAAATTTTAACACCAACCAATAAGGTCAATTAATGTTCTTGAGGAGTCATCGGATGCTAGTGAGGACAATATAAAGCGTCAAGCTAGAACATAATGATGACTCTGATGATCATTGGTCCATCGTGTCAAAATTTTCTTCGAGCAAACAAGTAGAAAAATTAAAAGTGAAAGATGCTTCGAGTATTGATGAAGATGAACTAATGCAAATATTTAATTTTAAAGACAAATAGTGTCCTTTGAATAAAGAAATGTTTTCAAGTTTTTTTAAAGAACTCTAGGGGTTTTAAAATGCTGTTGCAGTGGCGTGTGAGTTCACAACTAAATATAAGGACCTAGCAGAAATGTTGCAGGATTCATTGTCTTATTTTTTAAGTCACAATTTAAGGCGATGCTTGTTGCGTTTGATTAAGTCACTGCAAGAAACAGGTTATTAAGTTTCAAAATATTTAATGAATAATTGATATAACCGCGCAATGTGTTTATATTTTTCTTTATTTCTCATTATTTGTGCATATTGTGTATACAGGAAACTAACTTAAGCTCACCACCTACATCATAAACCTTAGCAGATTTTACCTTTTTTTTTTATCACCCCTTCAATTCAAACTATCTCTAGGATACTAACTGTAATCAGATCATCTATAGACCATGAGGTTATAAGAGAAACTGTACTGGTACCAGAATATGCACATGTTGTAGTAAATCACAGATTGAGCTATTGTTATACAACCAAAAGTAGTTCTATCGTTTTCTGACCACTCTGGGTGTATTTGCGTGCAGCAAGTTGATTCAGAAAATTACAAGCCAAATGGCAACTCTCATTTGTCCGTGAAAATGATTGAGGGTACCTTATGTGAGCGGAAATATCAAATGTTGATATTTCCACAAATATTTGAGATACGAAATATCTTATCATTGCAGTAGACCTATTAAAAATATAAATCTTCTATTTGAAATATATATTTTATAAAACTAATATTTTCTAAGCTATAAGCAAATATATACATATAAATATTTTTTACTATTATTCAGGGCTTTGAAATATGAAATCGATTGTTGTGCTATTAGGTGGACAGAGATGATCCTCTTATCTCAATGTTCCTGTAACAATATGTATTATTACATTTATGCTCTTTGGTGGAGTGTTTCTGATACTATGTATAATATTTCACTCCACAAACCTTAGTAGATTTTCTGTTAATGTATCTATTTTAAGATAAAAGAGAAAGTCTGTGTGGTGCACTAAACCATGAGTAGTTTTATAGTAAACATATTTTTTTACTCGTATAAAGCAAAAAAATATCCGTTTAAGCATATTGTATGTTTATCTGTAAAAGGAAGAAAGCGAAAGATATTTTTTAAATGAACGTGAATGTTTTCAGGCACAAATTGTAGCATGAATGTGTATACTCTGCAGCTGAAGAAAAGTGTTATCATCAGATAAGGGGTCATCCATAAACCACATAAAGCTTTTTTTTCTAACCTTTTTCCAACCTCCACCCCCACGTAACTCCAACTAGACATTAGAACTCCCCCCTCCTCCCACCCTCTCAACAGCATTATGTAGTTTATGGATGTCCCCTAAAATTAAGGCCCTGTAGGGTGAACTGCTCCTTTTCTCTCTTCATGTTTTAAATGTCTTACATTGAAGTTGTGTTGCAACCAGCTCCGCAAAATTTAAGAAAAGGCAAGTGTTTTTGCAGTTTTTATGTCAAAACTTTTTTTTTTTCCAAAATAAATAAAATATTGCTCTAGTAGAAACATACAGTTTAATTTTCTTCACACGGTGATATCAACCGTTCTTGAATATATGTCATGAGCATAGAGTTCTTGGATGTGAAACTTTTTAAATAAAGAGAAATAGCTGTAATTAAATTCCAGGACACCCTTGACATATAGTCAAGAACTATTTATATCACCATGAGACGAAAATTAAGCTCTTGTGTTTCTGCTAGAGCAATATTTTATTTATTTAGACAAAAAAAAAGTTTTGATATAAAAACTGCAAAAACACCGACCTTTTCTCAAGTTCCCTACATCCCCACCTTAATGTTCGCTGGCAAATCAAATAACTGGGTGATATAATATACTTTAATTTTTTCTGAACTACTTCTTTTTGTCTATTCGACCACCCGCACTTTTAATTACACTGATGGGGAGGTTTCACTTGTGCTGACTCCCGGATAAGCTCATATTATTTATTAATATTTATTCGACCTATTTTATAATTCAAGGACTTAGGGCCAAAACAATGATAGTATATTATATAAAGTTTGATTTTCATAGTTAAGCTGGAAACTCATGTTGCCACAATGGCGGGGGAAAAATAATTACAACTGCAATTACATTCTTAGCCCGTTCAGTTACTAATGTAGAGATAAATTATACAGTAATCAAAACTACACGTCAGCCCGGAAGGGGGCCATATCTCTGTGGTCAAGAGTTCTTGGCTATAGATCCAGAGGTCCCAGGTTCGATCCCGAGACCTTCCAAGATTTTTCTGTGAAGCAGAGGGTCTGGGACAGTCTCAACTCTACATCATGAGGACAATTATTTAGGATCTACTTGACTAAAGAAGTAGATGATCCACTCTAGAAAACTGAGATTAATGATCGGAGTGTTCGTTATGTCAACCATGGGACACCCTATAGCTCCAAATATTAGGACTATCTTCAGCAATTTTGATAATAGTTTATATAAACCCTATCTTTATCTTTCTATAATATAAAGTTGAAAGTAGATCTGTCCGGAAATAAAAACCCACTTCCAGACGAACTGGAAAATTGAAATTTGGCAGGCAGGTCCAACTAGAATAATCTAAAAACAGGAAATTTCAAAATGGGGTGGGGGCTATAATTAGAGAAAAAAAAACCTTTTTAGATGAGGTAGAAAATTAAAATTTGGTAGGAAGGTAAAAGGACCAATACAAATAATCATTAAAGTTTGAAAACCTTGAAAGTTTTGATGGGACTCCGGGAAATAGGAATATAATCAGAAAAATAGTTAATAAATGTAGTAGAAAATCTAAATTTATCAGGAAGGTAGAAAGAAACCTTCAGATAACCAGTTAAGTCCTTAAAATGTGAAATTTCTAAGTGGCAGCTGGACATATGGGAGGGGAGAGGGTAATTAAGGGGTTTAACATTACCAAAATTAATAAAAAAAACTTTTTCTCAGTGTGGTATAAAACCTAAATTCAGAAGGAATATAAAGAGACCACTTAAAATAACCTCTGGAAAATAGGAGGGAGAGGCAGGACATGGTATTTAAATAAATAAAAAACTGTTAGGGTAGGTAGAAAATTAAATTTGCCAGAAATATAGCGAGATCACTCCAAATATTAAAATTATAGCTTTATATTCTCTCTTTAAAAGTGAGCACAGGTAAAATGGAGAGGCTTCAAAATTTCCTAATTCAGAAGATTAAACTACCTATCAATTTGGTAGAAGATTGAAATTTGTCAGGCAGGTGTAAGAACTACTCCAAACTGCAATAAAGGTTTGAACATTCTTAAATTTCAAAATAAAAGTCCACAAAATGAAAATGTGTTCCTACCAAAGTTTCTAGAAATATAAAACAATCCTCAGTATATTAGATAATTGAAATTGTTTATTAAATGTTAAGGAAAAATCCAAAATAGCTAGAGGAGTTTGAACATTTAAAATTTAAATCGGGTTATAGGAAATGGCCATGGCTGGAAATTTCCAAAACCTAATTTATTGGTGTGATAAAAATTGAAATTTGGTGAAATGGTAAAGAGAACACCCCAAAAGCAAAACTTTTTAAAATTTGAAATTAAAAATTGGATGGATGGTGGTGAAATGGGGAGTGAGAAGAAATTTCCCCATCTTTCGATATGATAGAAAATAGAAATTTCACAGAACTTTGAAGATGAATGTTATTTTTAATTTTAAAATCAAGATCTGTGTGTAAAAAAGCTAGAATTAAAAAAAAAACTATTATAAAAATCCTTTCTAAGTTAGAAAATTTAAAACCTTCAAGCAGTTAAGACAACCAACCACCACAAATGATAAAAACAAAAACAAAAAAGTGGAAATTTCAAAATTTGTTTAGGAAACAAGGGGGCTCACAATTTATTAAATTGATAGAAAAAATATTTCTCAATGTAGAATAAAATTGAAATTTGGCATATAAATAAATATACCTAACTGCATAACTGAATGTTGTTTAAATTGAAATGTGGGGAGTGAAAATTGTTGGTGAGGTGTGAGAGGGGGGTAGAGTAGCTTGAAATTCCTCCAAAGCTAATAGAAAATCTTCCTTTCAATGTTGAAGAAAAGTTTAATTTGGGAAATTTTAACGTTTGTAATTTAACACTCAAGGGTCCAAGAAATGTATGAAAGGTAGGAAGAGGTGGCCTCTAAATTGTTAAACTAATAGAAAAAAAAAACTTTTTTGTGCTTAGGCAATCATCCATCGCCTTTGTTTGTGCACTCAGTTTGTGTGTTAAGTATTATTATTATGATTAGCACCGCGTCTTACTACCCGTTCGGGTTATACGCACTTACGCTAATGTGTTATGGTAGGGTGATGGTGAGATGAAATGAAGGACCTACAGTTTAATGTGGAATCCGAACCACGGTGGAGACCTGGCATTCCTCACATTCACAAGATGTCTTGTCAGAGGTGAAGGAAGGGTTTGGTAATCAGATAAATCTGTGCCGGGACCGAGGATTGAACCCCGGCCGCCAGCATAGAAGTCTGACACCTTACCCCTAGACCGCCAGGTCACCTTGGTTGTGTGTTAAGTAAAAAAAACATTTCAAAGATTTAATTTATTTTAATTCATTGATTGCAATATTTGAATTGGGATTGCCATAGTTGGCTCAAGATGGTACAAGAAGGTTCTTTAAAAAGGTTTGGTTTGCTATCAATTGTTTAACATCCTAATTTGATAGAGTTTTGATGCAGTTTAGTCGCTTAGCCATGGGAATAATTGGTCAAACCACTAGTAATTTATTAATCACACAAGACATATTTCTAGAATTCCAATTTTAGTGACTTTCAATCCATGGTGAAGGTCTAAAGTGGGCTTACTATAGAAATCAGGGTTAAGTATTTTATTTTAGCACCACCTCTTACTACCCATTCAGGTTATACGCTTATGTACTGATTAAGTTAATGGTTTTAGGGATGAGGGAGGCTATATTTAAAGGAAGTGTTCCTGCATTTGCATGAAAGAAGAGTGGAAAACCATTTTGGAAAAACTCCCCTCAGTACACCCAACCAAGATTCGAGCCTCGATCTCCCCATCATCAGTAGTCTAGTCTAACGCTAGAGCGACGCCTTAAATCATGCGGCCACCGCGGTAGAGTTTAGTTAATATCCAACTGTGGTTTTATATTTCTTTATAAATACATAAAGATGCAAACACGTTTCGTTTGTGTGATTTTTGAAAGTTTGCATTTAGGTATGTCAAAATAATTATTATCCAGGCTTATGAATGATTTTATTTTTTAAAACCTTAAATATTAATATCTCAGAATTGCTATGTTATGTATGAAGTCTAATATTCACAAGAAGACCTTTATCTGGCAGCTATAAGTTATTATATCTACTTTCCCCTATTCATAGGTCAAATATTGTAATCTGAAGCGTTCAGTTTCGATATATATCATCAATCCCTATAAAATAATAAAATAATATTGTAAAATTTTATCAGCGTTCTACAACAAATGTTTTTTAAAAGGTCCTTCTTATGAAAATTGGACTGTATTCTTCAGTGTATGGAAAATAAAACTAAACTAAAGGGATAAGGGATAAAGAAAGTATAATTTAGAGAAAATGTAACCACATTTGCATGAAGAGAGATCTAGAAAACATTTAGGAAAGCCAACCATCTGTACACCCACCTGGGATTTGAATGCCGACCTTGTCATCGACGGCAAACCAGACTAGGTGAGCTTGATGACTCCGCGTGCCCCCCGATGCGGGCTTGTTAGTTGACAAACTTAACACTAGAATTATTAAATACTCAAATCAAAGATGTAAAGATGACATGAAAAGTTAAGAGATGTATGATACAAGCATTTGTTTGAGGAGAGGGAGTAAAACTACTTTCATGCTTAACTACCCCTGATTCCCTTCAAATCTCCACATAGATGGTCATGAGGTCTAAGGCGTCAGCCTCACAATATACTGGATTTCCAGTGATTCCCCGTTCTGGCTCTACCTCTGATTTACCAACAACTATTGTTTAAAATGTTTTGTTATTGTAGAGAGAGTCAGGGGTGTCACTATGCCTTTTTAGGGGCGCCTCTCGCATACTGAAAAACACTTTGGTTAAGAAAATGTTATTATGTGTAAAATATTTCAAAACTTGGCAAGCCTTTGTTTTGACTCTATAGAAATGTATATGCTTTGGACAACATCAAGGTCCTTTTATACTTCAATTTTTTTATCAGTAATTGGGTCAAAATATTGAAGGCTAAAATACAAAATTATGTCCAATGTTGAGTACACTAGAATTAATGTTTGCATTGCAAATATCTAAAATAATTAAATTACATTTTGTGATAATAAATTGGTTTATCAGCTTAAGATGAAATATGTCAATCTTGTTTGCAATACAACATTTTGTAAATTATATTTTGAAACCTAAAGTTAAATAATTATGCAAAATATAATTTGATGAGTAAAACAAGTAGACTATACCCGCCCCCCCTCCTTTCCCCTCTAAATCACAAGAGAGAAAATTAAGTCTATAGTTTTCGGCTATGTTTGATTTTTAATTCCCTCTATCAATCCTCGGTCGCGGCAAAGATTTATCTGATTACCAAACCCTTCCTTCACCTCTGGCAATACATATTGTGAATGTGGGGAATGCCAGGCCTCCATTGTGGTTCGGATTCCACGTTAAACTGTAGGTCCTCCATTTAATCTCACAATCACCCTACCATTACACATTAGCGTAAGTGCGTATAAC
>CABFOV010000324.1:18727-45820 GCA_902141375.1 Timema poppense
TCTCCGGGCTCACGCCATTATATACAATCAGAGAAACCGTGTGCTCTCAGGGCAAGGAACAAACACAAGGGGGGGGGGATATTCTAGAATGATCTGGATAGCCAATGAGCGAGGTAAGCGCATTGAAAAATAGTCCGTGGAAGTATTTTATCTGCATTGCGGCAGAACGACACGCGCATACTTGTAGTCACTGTCTTCCACTTGGGCGGAGTGGTGGGGGAGGGGGAGCTCAATCACACGCCCGGCGATGAGGTAAGAAGCTCCGGTTCAGTCGAATGTTGATGTTGTGATGACGAGCGTCTCCGGCGTGTATTGTAGTGGAGTCGGAACGAGTCAAGTTGGGCCGCCCTGGTGAGCGTTATCATTTCTTCTATGTTAGGTTGTGACTAGGTCACAATTCCCTCTACTCACACATTCACAACTATATTTAAGTCACCACAAAATTTGGGATAGTGTCAATATATATGTATATATACAAACACACATATAAATTAGTCAATAAAATAACAGAATTATATATGGAAGAAGGTATAGGAAAAGTGAGTAGAAATATATAAATGAAACAAACACAAAATGGCTCTCACAAAGAAAACAAAAACACAGTTCACACTTTATATTCCTGCCACTGAACAAAAAGGTAATGACCACCTCTTGAAGAAAATTGATCATTACCGCCCAATCCCCTGACATAGGTTTCATTCTATCAGAACGTATCAGGAGGTAGTATGAAATGCACAATGCAACTTCCTAAAAGAGGAAACCAATAAAACAAAAGGGAGAACATATTTTGTAGATAGTGATAGGATACTATTACCAAGATAGGAACAGTTCACACTCCCACCTGATGTGTTCTGATAGAATGCAACCTAGGTCAAGGATTACGCGGGAACAATCAATTTGTATTCGAGAGGCAGCCATTAGGTACCTCTTTAACCAATGGCAGCATTGTAAATTGTGAATTGTTTTCTTCTTTTCATTGCCATATTGTGTTATTTCCTTTTACATGTTTCTATCCACCTTTCCTGTACTTTCTTCTAAATATAATACAATTACCTCGTAAAGCAAAAAGAGGTTTTACTTATAAAGATATATTCAATAAAATTAATGAAATTTTTCAAAATAACATTTATTCAAAAATTAATCAAGAGATTCAGAAACTGTAGCTTAATAGGTCATGCATACAATACAATTAAAATACATAGATAATATCATGATTACCTTGTTAGATCTCATAATAAAACAATAAATTTCAAAACATTAATTTTCAATCTTTGAAAAATAAGTATGCAAAAATAAAATACTGCTTTTAAATAGGTATGTTTGGTTAACTGTGAAATACATACACATTTGTGGATACAATTATAACAAACAATTTCCCCTTATTTGTATGTTGTTAATTTTTTTTTAAATACATAAATTGCTATCTAGCATTGAACACAAAACAATAAAATATCACAAGGGCTTGAAAATTATATCAACCTGTGCTTAAATATTTAGTTAATCATGGCAGTATAACAATAGGATACAGATTATACTAATATTTATTTTGTAACTATTTAACATTTGGTTACAGAAAAAAAATGGTCCCTCAACAATAGTCTCTTTTTTTTCTGCACAGAACTATCACTTACAAATAATGTTTTTGGTTAACATAGTAACATATAAGCAATGATAATATAATAAGTAATTTTCTTGAGTATAATATGTGTACATCAAAGTTTAGTTACTTGAGTTGTACGAAGTGTTCTTCTAGAGTACAATAGGTTGAGCCCGGATTTTTATGTAATTATGTAGTTTGAAATGTGAAAAGCAAAATGTTGGCAGGTTAAGTTGTTTTAATTATACATATTCTAAAATATTTTACTGAATTCTATAAATTGTTAAGATATTACATAAAATAACATATTTTGAGTGTTTTTTTATTGTGGTATTATATTTGTGTCTTTCTTGGGAAAAGTACTTTTAATTGGTGTGCCACTAATTTTTGGGCAACCTTTACTTTTATAAAGGTAAAGGGATGGCAGTGAGCAAAGTCCAAGTCAGGTATGCTAGTTAGTCAGAGAGGATTAAAGTTGCCGTAACTTAACTTTGTGTCTGACATTTCTCATGCTGTGAAGGGGGAGAATGCGGCGTTGCCAATTAGTAGCCTCAGCCACATATCACTCATGCTGCTTGTCAGTTTGTAAACACAAGCCAACCAGTTGTAAAAACAATAATTCTTGAATCTGGTTAACTCATTTTCCCATTGTTCTTGGTTGGGAGAAGAAACGAATACAAAGAGGCAAGGAAAAGTACAGATGACAATAACAGAACAATAAATCGATCAAGGAAATGTAATTTGAATTATGTATGGCACATAGAACAGTCTTTCTAAAAGAAAACAAGACCAACCATGTATAAGTGTAATATTAATAACTGCAAGTATGTACAGTTTGTGAAGAACAACATTTAGCCTGAGGTTGAACAAAATAACAATAGGAAACCAACTTTAAAAATCTGGAATGATTGGGCGTTTACTTGTTTTCAGCAGCAACAATGAAAGGAGATTTTGTTCAAAGTTTGTAGTGTTAAAATGATTTATAGTATCAGTTATATAATGGCATTTATTTGAAGTACGTATTTATAATTAATGGGAAATTTAAGTGGTATTAAACTAAAAATGCAATACAACTTGTTAAAAAAGTAATTGTACATGTGTGTATTTATAAAAGTGTTTTTCTATTACTTCCTTCAGACATTTGCAGCCATAAAAAAATGTTTCAATAATATATGTAATTATTATTAACACAGCAGAAAAAAGAAGGTTTATTCAATGTTAAATATTTTCAAATTATTATATATTTTACTACATATTTTGACCAATTTTGTTATGTATTTATGTAAATATTTTGTACGTTAATAATAGATAAAAATCCGGGCTCTAATGTGTAAATCAAAGTGCATTTACTAAAGTTGTACGGGTGTGGATATCCCTATTGCAGCCAAACCAATTGTAAAGTCGGTTCTTACACTTGGGTAGCATGCACCATGAAGCTTGTTCTTCGATTAGTTTCTGCTTTCATCTTCCAGTTGTGTCGTTCCAACTTGTGCACCTCACTATGAGCGCGTTCTGAAACAATGAGGAAACAATAGTGAACCAACAAAACATCTCAACTTGGATTACAAAGTTGAATTAATTGTGTGGGTTAAGCCAGCGATTCGTTGAGTGGGCAAAATTTGACTTTTGTTTTAGTGTCATGGTCCAAATATATTATAGTTTGAGCTATTTTTTTATATATTATTGTTTTATTCTGTCATGTTTAACCGATTTGATACAAATATCGCCTCCTTCTTATTATTGCGTTGCGTATTGTGTTTGTTCCCTTTTATGTGTTCCTATCACTCTTTCGTGTACCTTCTTCCATATCTTACAGAATTTAGTTATTCAGATGAGCAGACTCAACCTGTTGTCTTAGAAATGTAGATTCTTGTTGTAAGTCATGAACATCAGCAGTAAAAAAGTAATTTATCTAAATAACAAATATAATATAACCAAAATATTAATGATACCAACAAACCATCTGTTGACTGCTTTACTTAAGCCCTTTGAAACACTACTGCAAAATTACTTTTTAAATATAACACTCATCTTTGCTTTTTTAAATGTATTAGTGTGTATTTTGCAAATAAATACCGTAGTCAAAATTTAGTTAAGTAATATTTTTAATAAAAAAATACCTCTGTATCGGGTTAACTGTGGGGCATCACTCATTACTGAGTATCTGTCAGCAGCCATTTTGGATGGGTTGAAAAGGTGTGTGCTCCGGAAAGATCCAACAGGAGTGAGAACTGGACGAGAGCTGCAGAATGAGGGTGTGGCCGTACCCCCACCATATCGCAGCCTTTCTGAAGCCTCGCTAGGGACTGCTAACAGAATAAATATATACACAATACTTTAGTAGGAGCCACTTACTAGTGGTCAGGACAAATCCGTAGCCTCTATGTATATCTATGTGTTTTATGTTCTCGGCTTTCGAGACAGACCTGCTCAGTTGAAATTAGAGTCATGCACATAAACACCAATACAACAAGGAAAAGATCCTAACAATTATATGGTGTAGGGATGGGATCCTTGAATAGTTAAACCCCTCGAATCCTTAAGGATATTCTAGGATTCATGAAAGTATTGAATTCAAAATAATAAATAAATAAAAATATGCTTTAAGAAAATGGAGTAGAGATCAGGAAGGAAGCGGTTTAAAAAAAACAAAAAAAACTACTTGCATTTGTGTGGAAGGAAAGTGGGAAACCATTTAGGAAATACCACTCTCAGTAAACCTGACTTGAATTGACTAATAAGAAATTCAAATTGATATCAATACTCTTAAAATTTCACAGACCCCTTTAGATTAGTAATAATGTCAAATGCTGATAATTAATACTAATATCTTATCATATTCAATGTGACTGACAAGCAGGACAACTTGTGTATTTCCTACTCCCCTAAAAGTAGTGGAGATGACACCCACCACTAAACCCAACATAATTAAGAGAAAAAAAACAGTGTTAAATCCTCCAGATAACAGTTCCATCCTGAATCGATCAGAGTACAATCCTTCAAAATATTAAATAAGCATCCTGTCTCTCCCTATCACCTCACCTTTTGATACCATTTCTTAAGTTTGCATCCAATTCTTGAAATCATTTTTCCAAAACAAATTTCATACATTTACCTATAACAAATCCATTCGTAGACCCACCCTTCTGTAAAGTTAAGTCATCTTCCGACTGAGAACCGCCTACTTCCTTGAAAACCTTTTGAAATGTTAATCACATACCTACCTCCTTTCCAATATTGCCGACCCTTTCTCCGAAAAGACACTACCAATGAGACGAAACCTCAACACCATTGAACAAAAACCCATCAAATCATCAAAAACAAAAGTGATATCAATATCCAGTCACTGACAACAACAACTTAGCTCAGTCGGTAGCGTGTCTGACTACTGAGCTAAGGGTCCCGGGTTTGATTCCCGGCATGGCCGAAAAATGTATCATTGGTGGAATGGTGTGCCTGTCCTAGTCTTAAGTTAGATTATAAGACATATGAAGCTACAACAAGCTGGTAGTGAAAAATATTTGCTTGAATAAAAAAGTGACCTAGGTTGTAAACGGTAATGGATGTAAAGTCTACTGACAATGGCTCCACCACTGTCATCTTAAAGGGCATCGATAAAACCACAGAGGTATAATATAACATTTCTGACTATCTTATCTATAGACTACACCAAGAAGACCCAATTTAAGAACACAACACATGTTCAGAAGAATTCCTAATACATGATGTTCCTCTACAGAATCTCACCAAAAACTCTCTCCACAAAATTCTCGGTCTCCTACACCATATTATATCCTCCCCAAATTCCGCAAACAAATTAAGCTTTCAGCAATTGTTTATGGTTGTAATTCACCAACTGAGAGAATTGCATCACTGGATGATTCATATTTTCACTTATTCAGGATACAAAACACTACTTAAACAAAATTCATAAAATTGTACACATGCCAGAAGTTTTCTAGTTATCACAGTAAACCAAAATTAACCATGTGCCGTCCCATTTTCATATAAAGGATCTTATCTGACAACTAGAAGTGTTACTAGTGATGATCTACTTTCCCTTATTTATTCATCAGGGTATGCGATCTGCAGCTGTCACTTTAGATAGATAATACCAATACCTATAAAATAATAATAAAATGTTATCAATTTTGGTTGCAAAAAAGTTTGTCTTTTATAAAAGAGAGCACTTTTTATAGCACTTACTGCCTGACTCCAAATATACCACTTCTTTTCTGACAAACCTGGCTAGGATGACCAAAAGAGATTCTAAATTTTTGTTTCCTGGCGAAAGATTATTTACAAATTAAGTGCACCACTAATGGTGCCAGTTTATGCATAGCTTCCTCATATGCAAATATTTACATGAGGCTCCTTGAAAAACTCTTTTTACAATCCCAGTCTAGCTAACCCTCTGTAAAGCTTCGCTACACTTGAAAATGTCATAATCTAGCCTCCCTTTAATTCATTCTTTAACCAATTTTTAGATAATATCATTAGTTGTGTAGGGAACATTAGTTAAGGGCAGTACTTTTTCGTTTTTATATCAAAACTTTTTTTGGTCAAAATAAACCAGTACAAACAGAGTTTAATTTTCTTCACAGGGTGATATCAACAGTTCTTGAAAATCTGTCAAGGGTATATCATGTAATTTAATGACAACTTTTCTCTTCATTTAAAACGTTCGCCATTTAATACCACTATGCTTATATGGGTTATGACAGATATTCAACAACTGTTGATATCACCACACGAAGAAAATTAAAATCTATATTTCTACTGGAGTAATGCTTTATTTATTTTGGCGAAAAAAAATTTTTGCTATAAAAACTGCAAAAATAATGTCCTTAACTCGAGTTCCTTACACTCCCAACTTGAGCCCCTTGGACTTCACCCACAATGAATAATGGTATTGTCTCACCTTATGTAATGATACTGATTTGGACCCCTCTCTTATATTAAAAAAGTCATGGATGAAGTGCATTTTTCTTTAAAGTATGGTATGTAAAAGATCCTTTCAATACTTCATCCATAGAGAATCATGCGCTTTTCAGAAATAATGTCCAAGGAATGCACCATTAAAACTTATTTTTTCTTTCAAAAGTAAACTCCGCAGTATTTACCAAAAAAGCAAGTGATGTTAGCTCCCTATAACCAATAGGAAGCTATCCTTCATGACACCTGTCGCCAGGGTGATTTCGATTAGTTGGTTTTGACACTTAACGCGCGAGGTGCAAGGGGCAAGGAGTAGGTCATATATAAGCCGCTTGTGCGTATGAATATACACAGTGCTGGTAGCATAAATCTACAGAGAGAGTAATAGCATAAAACAGTGTGAACACCATCACACAAGAACTTTGCAATCAAAGACAGTAATATTCAGTGACGGTAAAATATATAGTTGTAATATAACAGAAAAATCATGTGTGGTCCAACTAAACTGTATCACATAAAATTATAACTTCAGTGCTAAAGATAATATCAATTTAATAAATCGTGTGCAACATTAAAAGTCTTATTTATTCAGTTAAAATATCACATAATAATTCTGTATCGTAATAATTGGCACTAGAACACAGGACTATAAATGCCAATTATTTCACAATACTACCATACCGCTTTAATTATTGCTCGATCATGTGGCAATTATCAGGTAACTAAACGATATCACTTCAATCGGCAGCCATCGCCAACCCGTAACGTTTCAATTGGCGCCCATCACCAACCGAATAATTCAAGTATCAATTTACTTACTTTAAAACAAGAAAGTTCACACCCCTATTTGTATCATATTTACCAATCACCAAAACTAGGACAAACATGTACTTATCCTTTCTACTACCTACAATCAAGATTTTCAAACCCGCTACACCACCAAAATATGGAGAGCATTTCCCAAATAGTGCAACAATTCTCAACCCAGACAGATCATAGTTCCTACCTCTCAGAGAGGCAAAATAGATTGATATTTACTTTTTCGCTATCTTACATGTAGAGAAAGTATTGTGATCATCAAAAAAATCGACTCGAGATTTTGTTGAATCTCAACAAAGAGAAAAACTCAATTTTCTCAAAATCGGCTCTAACGATTTCAATTCAATTTCATTTATAAATATTCCAAGCAAAATGGCTACTCTCAATATTTTGGCAAAATGACTTTAAGGGCTCTGGTCTGATGCGTAAATTATCATTTTTTATTATATCTTCGAAACTATTTGAGATATGAAATTGCTAATCATAACAAATATGGAGATATATTTATAATACAAATATTTTATTTGAAGCATAGTTTTATAAAACCAATAACTTTCAAGCTGTACGCAAATATTTATATTTTTTAACTTTTCGAACACAAAAGGTAAAGTAATGCAACTGTAAAAAAAAATTAACCTGAAATGTTGATGGATGTCAACGTCTCATAACCCCCGAACACTTAAAAGTGGTCATTGCAATGCTGTCTGTCTGTGTGTCTGTTTAAACTTAAAATTAAGAGTAGTTTAATAAAGGGAGAAAAAATAAAAAATCGATTTTCTCAAAATCGGCTCAAACGAATTTGATTAAAATTCGTATCTAGGCATTGATTAAGATTATAAATAAACGGGCTATTTTAATTTTCCCATGAAAATGACTTTTAGGATACTTTACAGAGGCGGAAGTTTCCTTATCTCCAGAACTATTTGAGATACTAAATAACTTACCATTGCAAAATCGTAGTACCCTTAAAAACTAAAAACTTTTATATGAAATTAATTTTGATAAAACCAACAGTTTCTGAGATATTGGCAAATATATTAATATAATCTTGTGAGCTTTAGTTGTAAAGAGATACTGCTCAAATTTTATCGTAATAATTCTCCAATGCCAGATTAATTAAATATAATTAAGTCTCTCAAAAAGTTTGTTATTTTTTCTTAAACCTCTTAGGAGAAATGTTTGTACAACAATGATCTATCTTCATTTTGGACTCAAAAGTCAATATTTAAAAATTTTTGGTCAAAATTTATAAATGAGGAATTTAATATCAAAGCAAAGCAATGACATGAAGATGTACAACACCTAATAAAATGTCAAAAATGTTAACCAGAAGTCAAAATTTTGATACGAAGTGTTGACCCTTGTGGACCAAATATTGATCTTTTTTATCGGTCCAAACATACAAATGAGGACATTCTTTACCAATAAAATTATAAAATTTAAAACCGGGACTCAAAAAATGTTTTATGTAGGTAGAGTGCAATATATGCTTGGGTTTGCTAGTGTATATTATTTCGTTTCACATATATTACGAGTTTTAAGTAAATATCTCCATTTTTAAACAATAGGTGCGAGAAAGTCCATGCGGAGTTCCGTACCATTTATTTCATTTATAAAGATATATTACATTAACACAATAACAGTCTATCACATGGATTTTAACAGTTTTTATTTGAAGGTTATTGTTTGTTTGTTTCCCACTGTGTTTAATTAAGGATATCATCTAATATATAAAAATGTTATTGTGTTTCAAAGTGTGTGACTTTTTATAACATGGCGGACAAAAGAAAATAATAGGTTGTCACCTTTGTGCATCGGATTCAAGCTTTCTATTTTCCCTAATTGCAGTTTATTCACTTTTTTTCTGTGTATTATAATATTTCACATGCATTACTGTTTCCAGCCTGTGGTCAATTCTCTATTCAACCCATATATTCTCCACAACCGGCTTGATCGGCCTGCCATAGCTTCATAATCCTTATAATCCAACTTAAAACTAGGACAGACACAACATCTAGTCCCCGGCCACTAATTCATCACTGGTTAAGGATTAATTTTTCAGCCATGTCAAGATGTTGGATATGTATTATAATAATATTTAATTAATGATATTTTTATTATATTGGCGATGTAAATATAACTTAAGCACGAGTCTTACCAGGTGACATAAAAAACACATCGCTGTTAAGACGGTAACTTGTTGGTCGTCCTCTGATTGAGGCTGTTACAGATGGTGGCGGGGTATCCAGGAGTGTATCGGAATCGTTTATGTCAATATCAGTCAACACTAAAACACAAAGTACCGTGCAATTAGGGATATATGATTACAATATTGCACTATTATTAATATAATATATTAATTAATTTATATGGTTTGATCAAATAAAATATTTAAGTACCTTTCTAGAGCAAAAGATGGATCTTGTACTAAAAACACTAAGGGTGTATCACACCTTTACCTTGATCAATATAAAGTTTATTATTTAAGTTTCGTTGTTTAATATTGATGGCTTGCAATAAATCAAGTTAAAACAACAGGTAGTTACATTGTCTGACCCTCGAGCGGGTGCGCCGGTATATTTAACAGAAGCAGGTGTGCGTGGTACTTTGTACCCAAATCAGTTTTCACAGTACTATTGATACTTATATGAACTTTTTTTTTTACATATTATTTGATTTTGAGTCGATTTAAACACATTCCATTAAATATAATAAAACTATATGTTCAATAATATTGATTGATGAAAGTGCCATAGTTGGTAACAAGCCACTTTTTCTTAAGTGATATACTTTCAAATTTTTACAGCAAAAAAAATAAAGAAAAATTGTTTAGCTATTATTTTGTTAACTTGTACTAATACAAATAATATGTGACGACACATACAAAACATAATCATTTTATAGCAAATATTTTAATTAGTGATTAGAATTGTCCTTATTCCTCATATGAAAATCCCAACAATATCTTACCAACCTTTTCGGGAGACTTAAATAATTCAAAATAAGTAACAATTAGTTTTTTTCCGTTAATAGGAGAAAATTTACTTTTAAACCAATTTGCTGTATCAAAGCACTATTTACAAAATAAATTATTTCTAAGGCATACAAAAGAATAAGACCTTGGATTGTAACTCTCCAATGATAACTTTATAGCCCTGTTGGGAATCGAACCCAGGACCATTGCTTCAATCGATGAACAAAAAGAAGTTGCAACTATTAAGATTGTGATAAACTCAACAATGGAATATCTGTTCAAAAACTTTCATTGCTTGAGCGGGCACGTGGAGTATTTCATGCCTCAACAATGAGTGTATTTCAAAAAATGTCAATTTATGGACAGATAATTAAATTAATTTAATTCCAAATATACCAGCAGGTGGCCAATGTCCCACTGAAGGAAATGAAAGAGTAATATGCTTCTCAGACATCCGACAGTGTTACCACATCAAACATAAAATTGGGGTGCTTTATGTTCCGCTGAAGGGCTAGTGAATTTTTGCTTAAAGACTCACATTGTGAATCCTATTTGGGCGGAAAAGATGTAGATTAGTATCTATGATTGCAAGAGACCCTGATGTTCAAATTTAGGCATAAATAAAGTTGGTCCTATCACAGAAAATTTAGAAGCCAACAAATTTGGAGATGGGGAATATTTGGATACTCTGAATTCTTAGTTTCAAGAGTTATTGGGTTAATTTTATTGTAGATTTTTGTAGATTATATTTAGTTCTGAAACACCATATTATGTCCTAATGCTAAGTAATTTATATTTAGTCAGTTGCCAGTGACATTATCTTTCAGAGATAAAAATGTCCAGGAGCTATTGTATACCTTAAAGCTTCATTTAGAACAGTATTAAATTGATCAAGTTCATAAGATAGAATTTTATCAATGGTAAAAATGTCTAAATAGAACTTGGTCAGTTACACTTCTGTACCCTATTGTTTCACATTTGATACAGTTTTGATGGTATGTATTAGATGTATTTGCTCTTAGCTAACATTTAAAATAATAAATTTGTAAGAACCTACTGATAAATAAAATGTTAAGTGGTGTAAGGTTTATCTCAAGTCTTGTTAGAAATACACAAGACTTCAATTGTTAATGAAAAGAAGAAACAAGTTAAACATGAAAAAGCCTCAAATATAGTAAGCATTTAAAGCTGTACTTTGGTGAATACAAATGATTTTTAAAAGGGAAAATTACGTTTGTAATGGATTCAAATTAAGGTAATGGGCCTAATATAGGTACATTAAAAAATATGGCGTTACAAACCAAATTATTTTGAATAGAAAATAAACAAAAACAAGAATAACGCAAATCTGGCCTGCAATATAAGTTTCAATCTGGATGTTTGTAATCATAAAATGTACCAGATCCTTTTAACTACACTAAATGTATCTATAAATTTACAACTAAATTTAATGAGGAGTATAGATCAAACCTGTGTCGTACCTACCACAACCTACAGTACTTGTAGGCTGCTCTTCTATCGAAAGGAAACAGATATGGACAAATACAGGACATAAAAGCATAAAATCAAAGAGCTACTATTAAAAAAAGATAAAGCGAACATCCATGTGTGTGAGATTTTTTTTTTAAATCTAAGCATCTGTTATGGTCCAGTAGACACTGCATCAGATATATCAGATAAAGGTTGTTCTGTTAAAAGTATAAAAGGGGAAGAAAATAACCTAATAAACCTCCACCATACGTTATAAAGAAAATCAAGAACCACATTGAAAAGTTTCCCATGCAAGAAAGAAAGCCACTAATTTAAAAAAAAGCTCGGTAGCTAAAATAAAGGCTAAATGGCTGTATTAAATTAAACGTTGAAACGAGGATAGAAGGACAAGGCCTTTTACTTTCTTCTACTGAAGAAGGGGACTGATGTACCCAATAAATTACATAATTATGTGTTTTAGTTGTAAACTTTGAATCCTAATGTTATCTAGTAAGTGTGTAGGACTTGCCCTTCTATCCTCCTTTCAATTTTTAAATCAATAGCTAAAATGATGGAGCTATATAAAAACAAATTTGTGGAACACAAACTTGGTTTTATTCCTTATTTAAATGTGTATCGAGTTGTATTTTTTAACGACTAAAATATTTCCTTTTTCAAACCAAAAAAGGATAAGTGCTTAATTTGCACACATTATGAAAAATCATGTGAGGAGGAAAATCATAACTTAGAATAATAATATGGAGAACATCCAAAAGGTAAAGATGAAGCCATGGCAAGTAAAGCGCAAGATAAATAAAGGTGTTTCAATGATACAAAATGTCTAAGTGCTATCTTTGATTTGGAAAGTGTACTTCAAATACCTTGCTCAAAAGTGTCACAGATGTACTTTAGTCGCAAACTTTCAGCATTTAATCTTAGGATATTTGAAGAAGCTCCTCTTCATAAGGAGTATTGCTTTTCCTGGACAGGTTAATGGTCAAAGAGGTAGTTCTGAAATAGGCACTGCTCTAATCAACTGGTTCTAAACACTGTATTGCACTATTGAAGGAATTTCATTATTCTATGATACATACAATGGACAAAATAGGAATCAGTTTATGGACGCCTTGTTTTATTCTAGTTCTTTGTTCAAAGCTTCCATTTTAAAGTGCTGAACACAAATTTATGTAAAAAGGAAATTCACACATGGAGTTAGAATTCATACATAGTGCCAATAAGTCAAGAAAAAATAAGGTTCCTGTGTACCTAATGCAAGTGCAAAAAATCAGTTAACAATATCCAAAAGTAATTGCAATACAAGAGTGAAAAGTATGTAGTCACAGAATTAAGGTAAAATGGCTTTAAAGATTTAAAACGTTTAGCAACCCAGATCATGCAAAAACGCAAGGAAGCAAAAGAGTAGTCAAGAGAAATGGTTAAAACTTAAAAGACTGAGATTTGAAAAGGAAAAATCCTTTTCAGTCATGATTACACTAGAGCTTAAAATGTACGGTAGAAGACTTTGCAACATAACAAATGAACTTAAGCAAAGGTAAGAATGATACCTTTCAAGGTGAATGGGGTGTACATGTGTATAAGCTGATTTTCTTGTTAATACCTTTCGGAAAGTCCTTTTTCCTTAATCGAATCCTAACAAGCCATTAAATAAGTATGATTATGTTAGGTAAAACATCTTCCAGATGGTTATTTGTAAATACCCACTTCAGTGGCCAAACGGCCTAAGGCATCACTTTCATGTTGAACTGGCCTACTGATGATGGGGAAATCAAGGTTCGAATCCTGGTTCGGTCTAATAACAGACAATTTTCCCTAAATGGTTTCCTACTCTCCTTTCACTAAAAAATTTTTCCTTCCTCATTCCTACCCAAGTAGAGTATTTATCATATATGCGTATATAATTATTAAAAATAATAATTGTAAATTATCAAATTTCTTCTTACCTGGCGACATGTCACAAGCCACTAATGATTATTACTATGCTGAGCCGAGGGGGAGTACTTACAGGAGAGTCGCTGTTCGTGGTTGGGCGGTCGTCGCCGCAGCCACTGGTTTTCCTCTTGATGGTCCTCAGAGCTTTCTCCGGTGGATCCTCTGGAGTTCCCCTCTCCATTTAGGTCAGGAACAGAGTCTGACAAGTGTTGCACACAACCTTAAACAAATTGTTACAACATGGTCAAACTTTTTACAAGTAGAAATTGGTTGAATTTAGTGGGTACTCTCATCATCATTATCATCATTCTAATTATTGTTGTTAATGTCAGGGTCGCATGTGAAATGTAACGCCCCTAGGCATATGAGCTGCAGGCGCCCCCCTCCTCACAACCCCCTGTCACCAAAACAGCATACTGTTATTTGTTAACAGAGCCACCACAAAGGTAGGGGTAGGGGAAGGTGGGAAATCGGAGCGGTCATCCTGGGCGCCATGAATAAGGGGGCACCAATAGGCGCACCTCGTACCCATTTGTGCTAATAAATCTTTTAAAAATGTAAAGATTGAATATATTATAAGGGCATTAGATAAGATTCCAACGAATAATATTGCCAAATTTTTAAAATACGTCTTGTAAACAATGAAAATAAGGTTGTATAATGTGTTGTGACATCATTGTAATTAAATCGGTAAAGGGAAACAAGCAACTGTTGTAACTCGGTGGCACCGCTACGACATGAATTCGTTCAGCTAACAGCCCGTGGGTCACATGCCTCGTGATGAACCTTTTCCTTCTCTCCACTATCCACTATCCACTATCCACTATCCACTATCCACTATCCACTATCCACTATCCACTATCCACTATCCACTATCCACTATCTTCTAATAAATTGGCTGACACAGTGAGTAGACAGACATTTACTATCCATTCACGGTAGGAATTACTCTCTGAAAGCTCTTTTTTCCTACCAATATCCTACTATATAATAGATTTATGGTAGTGAAAAAGGCCTTTCAGAAAACAATTCCTATGCTGGACAGGCTTTAGACTACAAATCAATAAATATTTTGATTGTATTAGTTATGATTTATCAAAGTGAATAGTGAATGACTACGTAGTAATATTCTGCACATTTCACAACTACAACAACAATTTATCATGTGTTATTTTCGATTTTCTGAATTGTGTGAATAAAATACCGTATTTATACATATTTATTTAACCCTGTTATTCAATAGTAAAAAATTTACATGTACTCCTAGGCTGGGCCTATCAGCTATAGTGTCACATGATAGGTAGGTGTTATGAATTAGTTGCTATTTGAGCTAAAAACATAATTAAAAAGTGTGAAGCATAACCTTTGGATGATCTAAAAAGTGTTTTTTGATTGGGGACACTCTGCACAATAAAGGTTGCGCCACGTGTTATTTCCCTGATAACAATAACCCTTAGAATTATGGTGTAAATATGAAATGATGTGAGTACGGGGTATGGGGGGGGGTGGCGCTTCTTTCAATGCTGCCCCAGGCGCTGACTTCACATGTGGTGGGTCTGTTTGTTAATTAACACAAATAATAATAATGTTGTAGGCCTATTTATTGCTACTATATACAGTATATCCCCTATAAGTATATGACCACTGCTCCAAATGGTTGTGCTTGTCTATTTCTACCACGACTTCACGTATGAGTGACTCAAATAAAATCTGACAATACTCTAGCACTTTGTAACAAGAAAGCTTCAGCAACAACTGAGTTTGCATGTGATATTTTAGTGAGAATTATTCATGCATGTTGAACACAAGGGTTCCGGTTTCACATCTCGTGATGTCTTATCTCGGTAAGGGCGCTGCTGTAAACAATTTGGATTTTTAAATGTTGCACCCCCAAATATCTCACGCCCTAGGCCCTTGCCTAATCTGCCTAGTGGGCTATGCGGCACTGGTTAATGTTAATGTTATTGTTATTATTATGCTTGATATTCGCCTTGTCAAAGTGCTTTCCTATATAATGTTTCAAAGATGGTAGCACAATTGTAATAAGATAAAATTATATTATGATACATGCAAATCGACAAAAATAAGTAAAAATAAACTATAAAGTGAATAAAGCACAAGGAATAAATTTGAGCAGAGTCTAATGCATAAAGGTGACATCGTATTTATTTCATATCTCTGGTATATCAGAAAAGTTCACTAAATGAAACACAAATAAAGTGATAATACTAAGGTCTTGTGGCCGATATAAAAAAAAAGAAGAGAGAGACAAAAACAGAAAATAAACATTTTTTGTCCCTCTTTTCATTTGATAAAGTAAATAAATATCAGTGATATATTTAAAATATATTTGCGTTTTAAAGTATGTGACATTTTATATAATAGAAGACAAAATTAAGTAAAATAATGTCACCTTTGCTTATTGGAATCCACCAACATTTTATCCCATTTTTATGAGTGGGCCTTTTCCAATTATATTTTACTATCTAGTTTATTTTTCCTTATCTTTAACCATTTTCGATGTATTTTAATAACATTTAAAACATAAGCTTCCTCGTTGTTAAAAATGAATAAAATCAAATCATGATTATATAATTATTACTATTATTAAAGTTTGATTGGGTATTAACACAGCAATGGCCATTATCTACAGAAGCATAGCATATGATCTTAACAAACATAAACATCTCCCAAAGGAAGAACAAGAACCTATAAAAGTCTACCAAGGACCATACAATTAAAAGATAAAGTAGAACATAAAACTTCAATCCATAAAACAGATTCACTGGGCAGATAAAACTCAACGGTGTGACCATGGCGTCACTGCTGTTGCATTATATCTCAAACTATGGATAAGGTCACCATCAACACTCAGGTTCAAGCCAGCAAACCAGAGACAATATTTGTTGTTATTGATTGCTATTGAAACATCGTAAATTGATCATACCGCGCTCACATAAACACAAAGTCTTATTTTAGTACCTAAATCACTCGATGCTGGAACTAAAGTTATTTACGAATAAGTGTATTAGTAAGAGAAACTGCAACTTTTTCCGTTTGTAGGAAACCTTAAAATATTTGGTAAAATCTCGGGGAACCCCTAACGTGGTTGACCCATATTAGGTTCAACAGGGTTAAATTACAATATATATGTGTCAGTAAATAACAAATAAATCACAATTTTGAATAAAATATTCCAAGATTATTCATTGTCTATTTATATTTACTAATTACTGTCTTTCAGTATTTGAAATTTGCTTGAAAATAAATTACTAGCCTCACTTTCAACATTATTACCGGAACTCTTCTCTTCATCTTCTACCGATACATGAGTTAACTAACAAATGTGCACCTTGTTTAAAAATTATGGACGGACTAATAAAAAACAAGCTTTTGCAAATTCTCGTGGTACACCAGACATGGGCTCGGAAACCCAGTAATTTATGGGAACCCTGATTGTTGATCACTGGATTGTTTTATTTTAATAATATTAACTGACCGTTTCACAGCCAACAGGCCATTTCCAACATTTATTGACAGAGTTTGTTATGATATGATAAGAAAAATCAACTTTGCACAATTGTTTCAAATAATGTCCCCTCCAGTTCAAAGGCTATAAGAGGCAAACATAAGATTTAAAATAAAAATAAAATTAAACAAGTTTGTTTTTTAAAGAAAATATTTGGTTTCAATAATTTGTTTTTATAAACAGCAGGGCCTATAGGTATTCTAATATTTGTATTGATATTTTAAAAATGTGAATCCAATTAGTTTTTAATCAAATTAAATGTTAAAATGAAACTCATCAACTGAAACGTGCCCTTAGTACCCGTAATTAATTGATGAGTTGCCGGTTGTTGGCATTGCTGTATTTTGCTTATAATAATGTAACATATTTTTAAAATACAATCTATATTTTTAATAGGGATGGAAGTAGAATCCTCAAATAAGATATTCCAGATTCAAGGGGTTGAGAAAAAATCAGATTAAAAAAAATATTATTTTTTCTTTAGTCGAAGCTTGAAAGTTAATTATATGTAGTTCAGCCCCAACATACTCGTAATTATGGGACAAACTTAACCAGAATTTAGACAATTAATTTAACATCTAATTCTTCCTCATCATCATCATCAACCATTTCCAGCCTGAGGCCTCCATCTTCTTTAGTGTTTTTGAATTGGTTTTCAGCCACCGGCTTACTAAGCCTGGCATGGCCTACACCTGAGTTATGGGGCTATTGCTATATGTCAAGTAGACCTTCTTTTGGTGGTAGCCTTTCCAAACCCAGGCTATGGGTGCTGAGGATGACTTAGATCATTGTTACTAACCCTCTCACTCCCAGCCCACCCAGCTGGGAGACAACTGGCCAGACATTGTTTCAAGTTAACATCTAACTGAATATATGACTGTTTTAATGAATGCATTACAACAAAAAATATGTCAATATTTAATTAGATTTTATTTTATTTTTTTCCCCTCAAAGATTCAGATTTGAATAAGAGTTTCGAAGGTAAAAAACAAAGGTGAGGATTTGTAAAATAACTTTATTCTAAAAATATATTTAACTTAATTCAAATAATAGGTACTTCACATTTACCTGATACATCTGGTGTAAAAATTAGGACCAATATCAATAATACTAAGTATTATTATAATTCACACCCTCAAATTAGTTGTGGAAAAAATATATTTTAAATTCCATTCTATTTAAATTCTTTGAAATATTGTTAATAAAAAGTTAATTTGGTAGATTTAAATGGATATTATGAAGATAGTTAGTAGATAAAGTGTTTATAACTCTTCAATTAAATAGTTTTGAAAGTATTCCAAGAAAAAAGCTCTTATAGCAGATACTAAAAACACTTTACTAACTTTCTCCACACTTCCCTATCCTTGCATACTTCCTTAGCTTCAACAACATCCATACACCGAGTCATACATGTTCTTTTATTCTTAAAACTCTTAATGTTTCTCTTTTTCACGTATTCATCTACAACATTTAATCACATCTTACATTACCTACTCCTTCCTTTTGATCCATACACTTTACCTTCATATATTTGTTTTGTCACTCAATCCATACTTATCCTCTCAATATGGCCAAATCACTGCAAGGCACTTATTTCACATTGACCTATTGGATTCTCCTTATCTATCAAATTGGAATAATAAAAAAAATAATTCTAAATCGTTTAATTAACTGAAACTTCATGACTTTTTTTTTTTAAATTGCTTTGCATCCTAGGCCGTGTTTATACAGGGAAAAACTGTTGACAGAAACACAACTGGGATTGAAGTTGCTCAATAGAGAGTTGCTAGCCTCCAATGACTGATTTACAAAGGTGTTTATTCAAAACCAATGCCAGTTTATGGTCAGTCATAATCTCAGGAGGATGTTATTCTTTCTACAGTTTTCATTATGTCATTCTCAGAGGAGGAAACTGTGAGGAAAAAGACTGTGAAGACGTTTACAAACATATTACAGTATTCACCCCTACAATGTTAATGAATGTTGTGCACTGTAAAAGATTTGGAAAATTATTTGGACCAATTATTTAATTATTCATTGAGTACCCTTTGCACGTATGATCATACAAACATGGGTAGTTTTCAACAAACTGTACCAATTTTATATTTTCTCGCTGTTCTGACATGATCGGTTGATAAAATATGTCCTATCACACAACAAAATACTGCTGGCAACTGAGGCAACTAGACAACGTGTTTACAGCATATTGTGGCTAGAGCAACTCCAGTTGCCGCATCGCTTGTCAGTTGCATTACCATCAACTTGGAGTTACTCCAGTATAAACATAAACATTCAACTGTGTATTCTTTTACAGAGCAACTTCAGTTGTAGTTGCGTTTCCATAGCCAGTTGCTCTCTGTATATACACGGCCTTAGTGCTTGTTTGAGCAGTTCAACTTGTGATTAATGGAAGTATAGTGTATTTAAGAATAATAATAGGTTCACTAATATAATTTCTATTTATGAAACTACTAAGCAAGTTCCGTTAACAGGAATAGTCACATTGTTAGTGTAAGGGTCTCTGATATAAGGAGTGTTGATTCATTCTTGGTTGGATGTACCGAAGGTTGGTTTTCACATTGTTAGGACTCAACTAGGCAAATGCTGGTACATTTCTTTAAACCCACCCTTTCTTTTTATATCTCATAAGAAGGTTAAGTCTTTAGTGCACACAATACAAAAGTTGTTTTTGTTTCTTTTTGTTAAATGTAGAAATATGGTTTTTTTTCCTGCCTACTTTGGTGTATGATTCTCACCTATTTTGTGTCTCGCCAGAAGCCACTCGTCTAATGTGCTGTTGATTGAGTTGTTGTTCTGGAGTGTACCATTGTGCTGCTGCAGGCTGGGGTCATGTGAGCTTCTAAGAGCTCTACGCCGCTCCTTACTAGCCATCATACATCCAGAATTAATGTGATGCAAGCGATCAAACACAAAACAAAACCATCAAAAATCTTGTGAGATTTGCATTATTTGTGTTATTTTATAGGTATGGCCATTAGCTTCTTTTTTTCTAGCACCGCTTCTTACTACCCATTCAGGTTATACATCTATGTACTAATTACTCTAATGGGTTAGGGATTAGAAAGATTGGATTTAGAATAAGTGTACCTATATTTGTGTGAGAAACCATTTAGGGAAAATCACCCTAATTACACCCGACTGGAATCAAACCACTATGATCTCCCGTCATTGGCGATCTAGTCCAACACGAGAGTAGCGCCTTAGACCGTGTGGTTACCTAAGCGAGTGATAATAGTTATTTAAATTACAATTGTAGGTCACATGAAATGATTTATTAATAATGGTTAGATATTAAATTTTGACTGAGAAAAAAGTATGTATTTTCTTAAAGGACCTTCATTTTAAAATGGAAATGTAACTCAATCCTTATAGGCAGATGATTAGGCAGGAAGTTAAGTAGAAATGAACACAAATTTATAAACCTGATTTTGGTTAGAGAAACCGTTTGGAAAATTCAAACATTCTTATGTTATTTGAGTTATTTTCTATGTATTGATAATATCTGTCAAAAGTGACAGCTGCATATAGAATTACTTGGTGTATGAAGATATTAAAATTGTTTTAGTTAACTCTAGTAACTACCAGATACTGTTCTTCCAACCAAAATTATCCTATAACTTAAGGGAAATGGAAAAATAATCAGCGAAGATTGATCCACAGTTATCTAAATTAAGTTGAGGCCCATACAATATCTGCCTGCAAACATATTTTTATAATTTAAATATAAGACTTTAACATTATAGGATTTATAATCATATTTACAAATGAAAACGGCCATAAGTCATAAAGTAGTTCAAGGCGATATTGCTTTAGTTGTAGCGGACTATTTTCTTCGCTTGTGATGTCACGAATGATATGACATAGACTCGTTTATGAACTGCAAGCTTTAAATGCAAGACAATGTTTTATATCACATTGTAAAAGATGTGATTCTGAGAGATCATGTAAACTCTATTTCCCTTATCTAACTTAAATAATAATAATATTTAGCACCGCGTCTTAATACCCGTTCGGGTTATACGCTTTAAGTACTAATTACTCTAATGGATTAGGATTTGGGAAGGTTGAATTAGAGGAAGTGAACCCACATTTACGTGGAGGGAGAGTGGAAAACCATTTAGGAAAAACCGCCCCCAGTTCACCCGACCAAGATTCGAACCTCGATCTCCCCGTCCTCAGCAGTCGAGCAGCTCAACACGACTAACGCTTCAACTTAAAGTTTTATTTTTAACCTTATATCACCATGTTTTACTACCTGTTCAGGTTATATGCCTATATACTAACTATGCTAACGAGCTAGGTATGAAGAGGGCTGAATTTAGATTAATTGTACCCACATTTTCGTGGAGGGAGAGTGGAAAGCCATTTAGGAAAATCCACCCTCGGTACACCTGACTGGGATTCGAACTACAATCATCCTGTCATCTGCAGTCTAGTCTAATGCAAGAGTAGAGCCTTAGACCATGCAGCCACCGAAGTGGGTTACTTCAATTGTTGATTGAGCGAGACTATTGGCCAAGTCTAACAAGCACTAAAGAATCCTTGTAAAGTTGGCTGCAAGTTGATGCACTACTCAAGAGCCATATTATTTAGATTGGTGGCGTGAGGACTAGGGTGTTAGCCTCAGCTGATCCTGTTTAATAGTGATGGGGATGTCGGAATTCAATTCCTGACAGGTTGTAGTAGCTTTTCCTAAATATTTTCCCACTCAACAACCTCAGTATATTATGTTCAGACAAGTGAGCTTTACTTTTTATTCACATTAGTGCACCTATCGTGGGTTCCAAATATCTAATGTTCTATTGATTTAAACTTAAGGTGGTAGTGTAGATAAACTTAAGGTGGGAGTGTATAGTTCGCGAGCTAAGGGCAGTTTTTATAGCAAAACATATTTTTGGCTAAAATAAATAAAAGATTACGCCCGCAGAAACAGAGAGTTTAATTTTATTTACACGGTGATATCAACAGGTGTTTAACATCTGCCATGAGCATAGCGACATTAGCTGAGTAACTTTTAAAATTAAGGGAAACAGTTGTGATTAAATTCCAGGACGCCCTTGACAGATATTAACGAACTGCTGAGATCACCATGTGCAGATTATTAAACGCTATGTTTCTACTGGAGCAATATTTGATTTATTTTGCCAAAAAAAAAAAAGTTTTGATATAAAAATAAACCTACAACACTACTGACCTTAACTTGCGTTCCCTTACATCCCATGTTAACGACAGTAACCCCGTGGCTTCTTTGGTGCTGACTGACAGCTCACAGCTGACTTCTCACAGTCAACAATTAGGTATATACCTAAATTCTGACTGTCAGAAGTGACAGCTGCTAAACACATGTTTTTGCAGATGATATGGCTCGGCTTAGGGATACATAATTTGTTCTGGTAACTTTTCAAAGCCGTCAGTAGTCAGCTGTGAGCTGTCAGTCTGCACCAAAGAAGCCATGGGGCTACTGCATATCAGTGTTGTTGATAATGTGAAAGAGTTGTGTGTCTCAGCCATAGAAGCACCTCTAATAGTTCAAACCAGTCTTCAAGTCCGTCAGCAGCTCTGAGAAGGACCCGACCTTCCCTCCCCAGCTCCAACACTATCGTGCTGTACGTCTTCCTGTTGATCCAGTCCACCCGCTCCACATCCGCCAGCTTCACCTGGAACACACACACATGTATTACAATAACACCCACTTCACCTGCTTCGGTAGCCGCGCTACTCTCGCATTAGACTAGACTGGAGAGAGCAAGCTTCGATCCCTGTTGGGTATACCGAGGGTGGTTTTCCTATTAAAGGTTTTCCACTCCCCCTCCCGCAAATGCGGATATACTTCCTCTAAATACAACCTTCTTTGTACATGGGCGTGCAGCCCAAACGGGTGGTAAGACACATTGTTAGAAAAATATGTGTTATGATATGATATATTACTATTTCAGGAAAAGCACCCCTCTTAGATGATGTCAGAACGGACACTGAGTATTTACCCCCTTCACATCTTTATTAAATACATAATAAACATTTTATAACCAAATAATTATTGTGATATTGTAATAACTAAGTCTAAAATGGCAGTTAGGTTTGTTTTTGTTTAACTTTGACCCGAAAGGTCAATGCAATCTTCTGCCAAACCTATAAATTTATTCTGGGAGAAGATTTGGGTTCAGGGTACCTAAAGACTCGGGGGCGGAGTTCTCCAACAGGAGAGGGCAAGAATATATCGTTTTTATCAAATCTCACTTAGATCAATTTAAAGTATTTTAAAACTTAATTAGGGTTGTAAGTGTAATGGATGTTATATGACACTAAAAATCTACTAGGCTAAAGGTATTGAGGTTAATACATTATTAATAATACTTGTGGGTGGGGGAAGGGTGTTAAACTTCCCAAAACACCCCCCCTCGGTACAGCCCTCCCTGTCTTCTTCACTAAGATTAGCAGAGGTAAGTATGCGATTACCACTTTCAATTGATTTAATATTAACGCTAATATTGTATTTAAGTTTTGTTAGTAAATTAATGTGTTTTATAAAACTTACAATTATTAATAATTCTATAACAAATATTGTTGTAAATCTTCCACGTTAGTTTTATGGTTATATCAAACCATTCAGTGTTGTTTTATTAAAGTTTTGCCACCAAGCACTAAAACTTCAATAAATGTTTGAAATATTTTATGTATCAATGCACATATTGGGGAAGGTCCCTAACAGTGTTTTTTTGGAACTATACGTTGTTAATTTTCAAATAAAAAAAAATGTTCAAAATAATTCAAACATGGTAGGTGCAGCCTTAAGTTTGAATTAGCGTACCAGGAAGGCCGAGAGGGGCATTTCCCTCCTCCATTCCCTCTAGACATAGACTAATTTAAATAAAAACTAAGACCAGACTTACGACTTGATATACAAAAGGTGAACCATTAAAACACATTAAAAGTTATCCTGAATCAGTGGCAGTTTTTTTAATACTTCAAAGATGTGTATCCAAAAAAATACATACAATGTCTCATTTACTGTTAAATGATTTTTTTTAAAAGCTGTGAGTTATTAAGACCTGAGACTTCACTTATAAATACTTCAGAATTCCTCATATTACAAATGATTTTGCATCACGGCAGGACTAAGTGACGTCAACCCGACTGAGATTCGAACTGGCAAATCTGCCTCTACCAGAATTGGTCAGCCAACAAAATGAAGACGAAGATAAAGTAAATCATATTTAAAGCATCTATGATTAATATAATATTGATAGCATTAAAAAATTTCCTACAAACTTTAATTTCTGTGAAATTTAGTAAATCCTATAAGACTACACAAATGATAACTGTAATTAGATAATTTATAAATAGCACATTTCTTGAAAACAGTTCTAGTCTTCGAAATAAAACTGATTTTTAAATATTTTACCGAATTTCTTTAAGCATTTTATTAATTAATCAAAGAGAAGTGTATAAATTAAGCACAGTTTATTATTTTTAGTTTAACTACCTTTTATAAACACAAAAATAATATAATTTAAAATATTTACATTATTTAAATAACTGCCATTAGTAGGTATCAATGAAAAACTTCAAATAGCATCTAAAGACAGGTAAAATTAAAAGTTTTTCTTGTACCCCACCGGTTGGGAATATGGGACCCTCAAGATCCCTTGAAATGTAATTCTGAGCCTTACCTTGAATATAAACTGCCCCATGTCTGAGATCCGGTCGGGCCCCGAACCCGAGGCCCTCTTGAAGCAGTGTAAGTAGTCCCTGGTGAGGATGAAGTAACGCTCCTTCCAGCGAGAGAAGATGCGGTCTCTCTGTTGCCAGAGTAGTCCTTTCTTGATGGCATGGATCTCACTGCTCTTGCCGGAAAGTAACGACTGTAACAAAAACAATATTGGAATCATCCAACATTGCTCTGAGATCAGAGTCTCATCCAACATTACTCGAGGCTCAGAGAGTCATCCAACATTGCTAGAAGCTCACAGAGTCATCCAACATTGCTCGAAGCTCAACATAGTCATCCAACATTGCTCGAAGCTCAGAGTCATCGAGCATTGCTAGAAGCTCAGAGTCATCCAACATGGCTCGAAGCTCACAGAATCATCCAACATTGCTTGAAGCTCAGAGAGTCATCCAACATTGCTTGAAGCTCACAGAGTCATCGAACATTGCTAGAAGCTCACAAAGTCATCCAACATTGCTAGAAGCTCAGAGAGTCATCCAACATTGCTTGAAGCTCACAGAGTCATCCAACATTGCTCGAAGCTCACAGAATCATCCAACTTAAATTAATTTAGTCATAACAATTCCCCTTATTCCTTGTGTTGAATGCGATATCTGGCTGGAGCCTGGTCACGCAACTGATTTAATCAGGATAGGCTAAAGGGCGTGGCGCCGACTGCTATAAAACATAGCAATCGCACCAATATCCTCACAGCTTAGTTCAAATAAAACACTGGTCGCATATTGCAACTCTTTGCAAATGATACATTTTATTTTGTTGGGGTCATTCAGCTTTTCCAACCAATGTAGGCTAATGTAATTTAATCATTAATTTAGAACGTCTGGAATTATTTCATTACTACTTATATTTTATAAATAATTCATTCGGTTTGTTTAGATGCACCTACTGTGAAATTTCAATCACTCATGAGAATATTTTTTTTTAAATACTGCAACTCTGAGGATGATTTTCGTTCATTTGTAAACCTCACTTACTCTCATGTAGATCCCGAACAAAAAATTACTTGGCATTAAAATGTGTTTTCTTCTTTCTGTGCACCCCGTCTTACTACCCGTTCGTGCTATTCGCATATTTAAACTAATAGGATAAGGATGAAACAGATATAATTGAGAGTAAATGTACCCTCACTACAGCTGCCCGAGATTCGAACCCAGACTATAATGGCCCATGTCAATCCAGACTTTTTTTTTTGCAAGTGACAACTTAAGCTTATACACCGAAGTAGTTTAAAATGTATATTCACTTGTAAATAATTATTGTTTGAATCAACTGCAAGCAGCATAGAGAGTTAGTAATTTTTTGTTTTTATCCATACAATATTCACAAATTTAATATATTTACAAATTAAAAGATTGAAATCCGAATACTTTAATCAATATATTTATTTTAGTTACCTAATATATTTGTAATATTTACACCTTTCGTGATTGTATTTAATAATTTACGTATAGTGGGCCAAATTTGAAGCATATTTTACAGATGAATCAGAACCTTTTGAACACAATATAGATTACAGTTAAAACCATTTTGAAAAGTTGAATTCTTACCAAATATGTAAAATTAGCAACAGTAACTAAAGACGTATTGACATTAAGATTATAACATCAGTTCCTTAAAAACAACACGGAACCAATAAGTGATCAACTCTGTAACAGGTATATTAAATATAGGTTTACCATAACAATGTTTTATACTTAATATTAATTTTTAACAAACAAGCGGATGTATAAACGTGAAATTAATATATAATTGTCTAATAAAATGAAACAATAAAACCAGAGGCTTAATATTTTTATTTTATTATTATTATTATTAGCACCGCGTCTTACTATCCGTTCGGGTTATACGCACTTACGCTAATGTGTAATGGTAGGGTGATTGTGAGATGAAATGGAGGACCTACAGTTTAACGTGGTATCCGAACCACGGTGGAGGCCTGGCATTCCCCACATTCACAAGATGTCTTGTCAGAGGTGAAGGAAGGGTTTGGTAATCAGATAAATCTGTGCCGGGACCGAGGATTGAACCCCGGCCGCCAGCACAGAAGTCTGACACCTTACCCCTAGACC
>CABFOV010000324.1:50415-83273 GCA_902141375.1 Timema poppense
AAATCTCAACTCATCAGATCAGCTTAGGTGCCCGCATGTTAAACAGTGCTACTCTTTCAGTAGACTAGACTGCCGATGACGGGGATATTGAGGTTCGAATAACGGTCGGGCGTACTTAGGGGAGGGGGGTGTTTAAAAAATGTTTCACTCTATATTTGCGCAAATGTGGGTACGATTACTAGAAATATATATATATATATATATATATCCTAATATAGCTAGTGTGTGTGGAGACAGGTATTAGGAGGGGGTTTCTGTACTAAAATGTTAAATGTATCAAACTAAACGTCACCATTGAATGTTAAACATTATCAGGTTTAGTAGATTTTGACGTTCTTAATCGGACATGTTCGCAGACCTACTACTAACCCATTTCATTCCAAAAAAACCTTCTCATTTCTCCGATACCGTATTGGATGGCACCAAAAACAATCCGTCATACGAAATACAGGCAGAGCTAATTTTACAATACTAAGTTGTATAGCGTTTTTAATATTTGTGACAAAATAAAAAGCTTTCGCGCAAAGTTAGAGTTATTATTTACCCAAATTATTAATGGTTTGAACGAAATACTTCCAAATGTTAAGGAAGCGGTCACAGAAAAAGAACTTCAACCTTTAATTTAGGAACATTTGAAGAATGTTACTTCAGGAAAAATGTTAGTCTATACTTTTCTAAATGAGGGGGTCGGGACAAAAACCTGATGGGGCTTATTTTATTTTTAAAAATATATAAAAGAATGTGTTGGCATTAATTTATAGTAGGCTTACCTCTTGATCTAAAAATTGTTTTTATAGCTAGTCAAGACCTTGAGATAGCTAATATCGACGAGTATTTTATTTATTTTTATAGCTAGATTCAAGGTTTTATAGATGTTTAAAACATTTAATTACTTATAGGGTTATATTCCTTCACCTCTGACAAGACGTGTATTAATCACAACTTGTGAATGTGGGGAATACCAGGCTTCCACCGTAGTTTGGATTCCACGTTAAACTGTAGGTCCTTCATTTCATCTCACAATCACCCTACCATTACACATTAGCGTAAAGTGTGTATAACCCGAACGGGTAGTAAGACGCGATGTTTATAATAATAATAATAATAATAATAATAATAATAATAATAATAATAATAATAAAGGGTTATCATGTTTTTCCCGGACCCCCTTCAATAATGATTTACCGTACAACCGTTTGACTGGATATGTAATCCATTTTCTTCTGCCACGGCGCGTACCCAAAACAAAACAGTGTTCCAAAACTAACGTTAGTGGGTGTACCGTGGACTTAAAAACTTCACGGAGCAATGGCCTAGGCCCTAGGGTATGAGTGTCATTAATTTTGCGACTTAATCTACTTTAGCGTGTCCCTGTGTAGCCCAGTTTGAGGAATGCCAAGTGAATGTTAGCAACAAATCACCAGCTTGTAAGCAGAACTGGGAGAATTAATAACCGGGCCATGTTTAAGATGACTCAGCTCAGAAGATGCGTGGCAGCAACTTTTAAAAATGTCATACGTCTAGCTATATAGTCCGATTTTCATAAAATGGCTTTTTAGTAAATACAAACATATTTTATATCACTTTACTACTGTATATTATTAATGTTATTTCATAAGCATTGATAATATTATCTACAGTAGCCCCATGACTTCTTTGGTACTGACTGACAGCTCACAGCTGATGGCTTTAAAAAGCTACCAGATCAAATTATGTATCCTTACGCCGAGCCATATGATTTGCAAAAACATGTGTTTAGCAGCTGTCACCTCTGACAGTCAAAATTTAGGTATAAACCTAAATTTTGATTCTTGGAAGTCAGCTTTGAGCTGTCAGTCAGCACCAAAGAAGCCATGGGGCTACTGTATCTAAAATAGCAGCTGCAGATCATGTGACTTGATGTATGAATACTTCTTAGAAAACACAAGCTTATTTTTATGCGATTGGATGTTAGCTCTTTAATTCATTATCAATATAATTCCATAGGTATTGATAATATCTATGAAAAGTGACAGAAGAAGATCAAATTACTTGAAATGACCAAATTAAAAAAATGTTTTAGTACATTTTATAACTGCTAAAAAAGTTGCTTCTGATATAAAACTTATTTTACAACCACCAAGATTTTTAAGAAATGATACATTAATTTAATTATATAGCAACTTCGCATCAATTTAATTTAAAATCAAAAGGTTCCGGGCGTGTTTGCACCGCATCTTACTACTCGCCTGGACTACCTGCATTTAGCTACATTAGTACAGTAAAGGATGGGGAGGGTATAATTTAGAAGAACTTTACACGAGTTTTGCGTAGAGAAAACTGAAAATAGTGGACAACCATTCAGGGATAAACTCACTCAAAACACCAAGGAGGGATTCAAACCCTGATTTCACCATCACGAGTAAACCAATCCAGAGACCCCTTAGCCCACGTGCCCGAACGTGTTAAATACCTGAGAAACGACAAGAGTGTCATTACATGCTATAACCGTTCGGAGCCACTTACTGCAGATCAGATACAAGCCGTGCACTATAATCATTCAAATGATACGTCTAGCTAAGAGAAGAAATACCTTATTAGCGAGAAGGTTAGGCTATCGAAGAATAATACCTTTATGAATGGGAATAAAAGTCGGGCACAACTATTTTGAATAGTTTTTTTTTATATTCCATCGTGTCAGTTCACGGCAGATGGCGAGTGGCCTAACTACTCCCCGAACCATGAACCACAATAACCTGGTACAAGTAGACCCCCTATTACCTCATCAAACACACCTGTTCTAGCAAGGAACATAGTAAAGGTGGGGATGTAGGGAAAAGGGCGTTGTCTTGGCAGGTTTTATGTCAAAACATTTTTTTTTTGTTAAAATAAATCAAATATTTCTTCATTACAAACATAGAGTTTAATTTTCTTCCCGTGGTGAGATCAACCGTTCTTGAATCACTGTGAAAGGGTGTTCTGGAATATAATGAACACTTTTCGTCATGTGAAGAAAATTAAGCTTCTACGAGTACTGGAGAAATATTTAATATATTTTAACAAAAAATAAAGCATGCTATAAAAACTGCAAAAACACTGTCCTTTTCTCGCGTTCCCTACAAAAGGGCCAATCTCGCAGACAATTAAACAGGAAATTAGGTAAACTAGTACATCAAAGATAAATCGCACTGAAGTGCATTTTTCTGAATGCGAAAGTGAGATGGATACTTTTTTTTTTCACTAGACCTAGGAGAAATAATTCTTCCAGGCTTCCAAACTATCTAAATATTTACACTAATAGTAAAGGGATAAGAAGTGGAATTTAGTGGAAATATCTCCACATTTGCGTGGAGATAGAATGTGTTTAAAAAAAATCGTAATACACCCGACCGGAAATATAACCCCCCCACTGCCACTGGCAAACAAGACTAGGAAAGACTCGTGTATTTTATTCAGTGTACCCAACGATAGCGGGTAGTTTTAAATATCCACCTTGGTTATATATTTTCCAAATTATATCATTTCCACTAACTCCAAAAGGGCTGTTCTTAAAATATTACTTAAGGGTTCGTCGGGGAGAGGGGAGGTGAGTATTTTCTAACGGGAGTTGGAAGACGGGGGTCTCAGATTCCATCTTGATTAAGGTTTTTTTTAAATCAATATTTATCGTAAGACAATTTTTTTTGTCAGAAAGTAAATGTATTAATAATAAAATTTCACTTATATTTAATTTACTTAGATGCGTTAGAGGTTAGACAGACCTAAGGAACCCCGCGCATTAGGCGACCTGGTCATGTGACCCGTTGTGGCCGCGGCCAAAAGACACCACGAGCGTGTGTAGCGACCCAAAGTTAGCACTGTATGCGCCTGAGAGGTAGGCAACTCGTCACTCAGGGACCCGCGTAATGTCCTTTCCATTTTGACAACCAACAGTTCAATTGCTACACCGGCACATGTGCGTGGCGTGCAGAATGTGTTGCCTACCTCTCAAGTGTAAACAGCGCCAACTTTTGACATCGCGTAGCACCGCCAATTGGCGTCACTGACCCCAAGTTTATTACGTGGAAATACTTGTATTATCATCCCCTAAAACCTGTATAATTTTTCACCAGAAGATATGAATAACTCTGTATAGTAGAGATTCTTATGTCAGCCACTCCTAAAATTGACCCGAATTGCTTGTTATTCGTAAACTGAGAGATTGAAGAACAAAATTTGTTAATTGATTTAAGTATAATTAAATCTCATTAGGATTATATTATATTATTATTATTATTATTACTAGCACCGCGTCTTACTACCCGTTCGGGTTATACGCACTTACGCTAATGTGTAATGGTAGGGTGATTGTGAGATGAAATGGAGGACCTACATTTTAACGTGGAATCCGAACCACGGTGGAGGCCTGGCATTCCCCACATTCACAAAATGTCTTGTCAGAGGTGAAGGAAGGGTTTGGTAATCAGATAAATCTATGCCGGGACCGAGGATTTAACCCCGGCCGCCAGCATAGAAGTCTGACACCTTACCCCTAGACCGCTAGGTCACCGGTTTGGATTATACTCCGACTGAAAATTATTTCCGTGAAAATTTGGATTAAATGTGGATTAAATGCCGCCTTCAATCTAAACGGAGTGTAAACATTCTCAACATATATAAACAAGTTACTCCGTGTTTATGTATTGAAGCACACCACTGCTACGGTTTGTAGGCTACCCCAAGGCAAATGAAACTAAAAGTCATCTTTGACGTAATAGTTTTAAATACAAGCCCAGCCTCACTAAAGTATTACAAAAATATAGTCCAATTGTTATAGGAAGCACCTTTTATAAAATACAACCAGAATTTTTTGCTTTTGAAATTGTTAACAATTTACTATACCAGTATCATTAGTTCCATTTTATAGGTTATGATAAAATCTTTCAAAACCAACAGTTGCACATGGCATGACCTGACATATGAATACATGAAAGTAAATCAAGTAACTTTTCTAGCTGTCCTATGAAAAATGGACTGTACAATAGTTAGAAAGTACTATAAAATACATCCCAATTTTCTTACCAATGGAAATATTTGACAGCTATGAAAAGCTACTAGCTCTACTCTAACATATTATTAATATATCAAATAATGTTCCATTTAATAGGGTTTTGCAACTTTCGATAGGTGTTACTAATAATAACTATTAATACAAATAATTCAGAAAGATGCTATCATCGTTGTTTGCAAAAACATATGTTCGTATTTTCTAAAATATGTTCCAAATACCCACTTCAGTGGCCGCATAGTCTAAGGCGTGACTCTCACAAGACTAAACTGCCAATGACGGGGAGGTAGGAAAATTGGGGTTCAAATCCCGGTCAGGTGTACTAAGGTGTTTTTTTTCTTCTAAATGGTTTTCCACTCTTACTCCACACAAATTCGGGTACACTTTCTCTAAAATTCAACCTTCCTTATACCTAACACATTAGAGTAATTATTACATAAGCGTATAACCCAAACGAATAGTTAGACGCAGTGCTAAAAAAAACCGTTCCAAATGTTCATTCTTAAGAAAATCAAGCACACAAACAAACTTTTATATTTATAATTTTCGAGATTTCGATTAATATTACAAAGCGCACGTTTTCCATTTACAAAATAGCCTTGGGTTGAAAAGTATGTAGTCATTTTACCTGGAATTACACCATTATAATTACAATAATATTTAGTTATATCTTGTATAAAACAAATAACATTCTGCAACCACTGGGTTGGCTGAATAAACCCCATTTCTGACTCCAATTAGGAAGCCTGGAGTTTGATCCTTACCGCCATCATTGATTCCGATTTGTTTACCATGTGGTTTACTAAAATATCTGCGGCAAATTCTCGTAGAATTCCTTAAAACACACTCGTTTTATTCTGTACTCTTAAGGTTATAAAATATAGCACGCTGATAGCCGCACAATGTCACTAAAATGTACAGGTTTGTTAGCAAATATTGGGAGTTTGGAGGCAGAAGAAAGTAGGATTCGTCCTCTTTTCAGCCATGTTGTTTTACACTCGCCAATATCACAAAGCAGGTTTAAGTTGGGTAATTTGCTTTCGCTGGAATTTCAGAGTTTAAAAAAACTAGCCACCAAAACGCATCACTATTGAATAATTAAGATTACCGCGATAATGTAGGTGGTGGTGAATATTGGAGCAGTTTTCAGCGTATTTTTATGCCCTATGATAACAAGTGAGTACCGGTAATATGCATCTGTACCTTTTCAGACTATCCGCATGTTTATATTGATGTGGTAAGGACGAGGAAGATAAAATTTAGAGGAGAAGTACCGAAATTTGTGTGTAGGGAGTGTGAAATCATTTGAGGAAAATATTGCCTTAGTGCACCCGAGAGATTCAAACCCCTATCACCAGCAGCAACCCAGCCTATTGTGAGTCTGACGCCTTAAAAATAATCAGTATCGGTGATAATTTTAAAACCCACTTCGGTGGTCGAATGGTCTAAGACAGGGATGACGAAACTTTTACTATCAGTGGGCCGCTTGAGGGCTAGCTGGATTTTGAAATGGTCTAGTGTACCACCTCTTATTTACATTTATTAACGAATATAAAAAAAATACATACATACCTAATCACGCTGTTTCCTTATGGGGTAGGCAAAAAACTGACTACTTAGACAAGATCAATTTTAATTACTTAGAGGGTGACCTGGTGGTCTATGCTGGCGTCCGGGGTTCAATCCTCGGTCCCGGCAAAGATTTATCTGATTACCAAACCCTTCCTTCACCTCTGACAAGATATCTTGTGAATGTGAGGAATGCCAGGTCTCCACCGTGGTTCGGATTCCACGTTAAACTGTAGGTCCTCCATTTCATATCACAATCACCCTACCATTGCACATTAGCGTAATTGCGTATAACCCGAACGGGTAGTAAGACGCGGTGCTAACAATAATAATAATTACTTAGAGTAAAAACTTTAAAAGCAACAATTAGTGTGAAAAAAATACAGTACAATAAATTGATATATAATGTTAAAATCAAAAACTTCCATTGGGCTTAGTCGTCTCCACATAAGTTATAAACACATTGTTATATTTTGATAGCCTAGATATTATGTTCGGTTCATGGCTTGTCTTCAACAGCACACAAGATGAACTTTACTACGAGCCATGACGATTCCTAACCGTTGAATTCACAAAGCTCATTGAGACATGACATTGAATAACATGGCTGTCGAAATATTTATTGACACGCTCCGGTGACCGCGTGGTCTAAGGCGCTACTCTCGCAGTAGAATATACTGCCGATGAAGGGGAGATCAAGGTTTGATTCTCGGTCCGGTGTACTGAAGGTTATTTTCCAAAATGATTTTCTACTCCTCCACGCAAATGCGGGTTCACCTCCTCTAAGTATAACCTTTCTCGTCCCTAAAACTATTGGCGTATAACCCGAAAGAGTAGTAAGACGCGGTGGTAAAAATATATATATTTACTGACAAAGTTTTTTATTTGCCATTAAATAATGAAGTGCACTAAGAAAATATTAGACATTGTAAATATCTTCATATTTCCAAGAGTGGATTTATATCAGAACAATTTATGAACCGAACAGGACTTACTTGAGACATTTGATCTTGAAGAGAACGATCATGTAATTAAACAAGAAAACACGATTAAAAAAGGCTATTAAAATATGTAAAACTGAAATTATAAAAAAACCTTTTTAAAAACCCAACAAAAGCTCGATTATAGTAAAATAAAGTTATATTCACATGAGAGAATGTTTGAGACAGTTAGTCGAGAAATGTCAGGTTATGTTGACACTTTTTTTTAAACCAAAGTGTTTAGTACATATTTGTACCTCCAAGGCCAACTTGATTTTGCCTCTTAGAACTGAAAGAAAACCAAAGACTACTATATAAAAAACCTCCATGGCGTCAGCCCGCAAGCGAACTATATACCGACCGCGCATCCATCGCATGTTGGTGGAGATAGCACCCACATTGATTTGCGGGTAGGTGTCATGTGGTCAGCACAACGAGCCCTCCAGTCATTAATCTCAGTTTTCTAGATCAGAGCCGCTACTTCTTTGATCAAAATTTAATACAGCAGTGGTTCCCAATCTGGGTGGAGAGAAGTGAAGAACTTCCAGAGGGGGAAGGGAGGGTTTAGTTAAGAAATAACGTTAAAAATCAGTTAAAAATTAGATACATTTTTTATTTAAATCCGTTTTCCTAAAAATAACATGATTTTCTCTTGGGGTATTGGCAACACTGCCTACCACTGGCCCATGGCTTCTTTGGTGCTGACTGACAGCTCACAGCTGACAGCTTTGAAAAGTTACCAGACCAAATTATGAATCCCTACGCCGAACCATATGATCTGCAAAAAACGTGTTTAGCAACTGTCACTTCTGACAGTCAAAATTTAGGTATATACCTAAATGTTGACTGTCATAAGTCAGCTGTGAGCTGTCAGTCACACCAAAAAAACCATAGGGCTACTGTAGAACCCAAAATTAGAGAACTTATGAAAACAAAACAGTTCTAACCATACCACTAATTTTCCACTATACAGCCGATGTTAGATTTATTTTTGTATAAAATAAAGAAGTTATTAAAAAACAAAACTTTTCCCATATTTTTTATAACTGTTGTATAAATAGGGTGTAGGGGGGAATTTAATGGTCTACCAATCTGTAACCGATTGGGAACCACTTCCATACAGGGATTCGAAACAAATGTTTTGTGAAGCAATCTTAATAATGATCTTTACCAATATAACCCTCCGGGTCACATCTACACGTATGTCTATTATTATTTTTAATTATTTGATTTTTCGCACCAAGTCTTATTAACCATCCGGGATATCCGCATATTTGCACTAATGCGGTGGGGATGAATTTAGAATCTGGAGGAAATTTACCCGCCTTCACGTTGGGCATGAGTGAAAAACCATTTAGAGTAAAAAAAAAAAAAGCTCCGTACACTTGGGCGGGATGCGAGCTCCAACCTCCCCATCACTGGTAAACGAGACTAGAATAGCTTAACGTTTGGTCTGCGAGCCCGCCGATGCGTGTAACTCTTCCAATAACGAACACAAAAACACTTTATCATCTCTAGAAGAACAAGTTTAAAAAAAAAGGAAAGTATCGACAGTATTGTCTGGGTCAGCTCATATATTTGGGACTACCCACTTTAGTGGCTGCATAGTCTAAGGGGCAGCGGTCACCAACCTAAGGCCCACAGGTCGGATCTGGCCCGCAAAGTATTGATCAAACATCGTAAAAATAAACTAGTAACTAATTACGATATGAGAAAAATAAAGTTGAAAATTTTGTTCGACATCTTTTCAAATCAGCCATTCAATAAAAAAAATACAGCCCGCGATATAAAAAAATATATAGCTAACTGCTCTAATAAGTAAATTTCGCAATATACCACTCTATATCCTATATAATACAATATATATTGGCGTTAGGATCCCGGTAGGATGGATTGAGGGGGGTTTATCCTAAATGGTTTTCCACTTTATCTCCACGCAAATTTGGATATAGAGTGGTATATTGAGAAAATTACTTCTTAGAGCAGGTATCGGCATGCTTTTTTTTATATCGTGGGCCGTATTTTTTTTAATTGAGTGGCTGATTTGAAAAGATGTCGAGCAAAAGCTTTCAACTTTATATTTCTCATATCGTAATATATATTAAACTAAATGTAAAAGCTTGACTTGTCTCTTTAGTTATTCATGAGACGAGATATTTTAATAGTGTAAAAAAAAGTATGTTATTTTGTCGTATATTCATGCCCATGGCGTGGTAATGGTCGACCTTAATCACCGCTTACCCCTGAGGTATCTTCTTGTGATGGGACCTCATTGTTCTCAGCGACAGATGTTGCCACTGCTACATTTAACAACAGTTGGTTCTAGCATTCCATTCCAAAAAACCACCACAAAAGGTTCGCTCTGAACAATACCCCAGCTTTATACAGTAGAAGATTCCAACACACTTAACTTACCACTCTTGACTCTTGTGTGTTCACTTCCATTGTGACCTAAACTTTAGAAGATACGAAATGCGTACAGGTTCCTTAAATGACAGAAACTGACCAACAACAAAATGTAGATCTATTAATATTGTTGGAAATTTTGCGTGTGTGTGGGTATTTATTTTTGTCAGCGCATCTCACCCGTTCCGGCTATAAGCACAGGTATTAATTAGAATAATGCTAAGGATCAGGAAGGTTTAATTTCGCAGAATTGTACCAGATTTCTTGTGGAGTTAGAGAGTGGAGAACCATTTAGGAACTAACACCCTTAGTACACCCAACCGGGATTCGAGCCCAAATGTATCCGTCATCAGTACGCAGTCCAGTCTATTATAAGCGTGACGCTTTAGATCATTCAACCATCAAATCTGATTCTACTCTTATTATTTTGCCACAAATACAATTTTTTTTTCATTTGGTTTAAAAAAACGTTTCATTGATCAAATGGTATAAAGCAGGGATTCTTAATAGGGGGTGTAGGACTCGATCTCAGAACAGAAAACATCGTTGTAGCTATACCCTGATTTTCATAGGAAGCCGTTTTAGAAAATACAAACATTTTTTTCGCGACCAATATTTTACTAGATTGTGTTATTCTTCAAGTATTGATAATATCTATCAAAAGTGACAGCTGCATATTACATGACTTGACGTATGAATATGTGAAAGTAGATCTACTAGCTTTTATAGCTGTAACATAACGGGCTTTCTATGAAAATCTGGGTATAGCTTGTGTATATATGATTTGTCATTTTTATATAAATAAATATGATAAATCCGTATGATTTTATTTCAGCTGTTATATTCCTAGCTACACATATTATGTAGAGTAAAAACATGTTATTGACGTCTGAAGAAGGGGGTGTGGGGAGATATTGGGCAATCCATTGGGGGTCTGTAATCGTAAAAAGGTTAAGAGCCCTCTCATGTTAGACTAGCCATCTGGTGACGGGGAGATCAAGGTTCGAATCTCGGTCGGGTGTACTGAGGGTGGTTTTTACTAAAGATTTTCCCATTTTCCCTCTACGCAAATGATGGTACACTTCCTATAAATATAACCTTCTTAATCCCTAAAACCATTATAGTAATTAGTTCATAAGCGTATAACCCAAACGGATATAGTAAGATGCGGTGCTTAAAAAAGGATGTATATTTTGAGCTTAATTTCTCAGGAGCCGAACGAAGTAGCAAACACGGCCACGTTTTTATTTAAACCTACTTAAGAGACAAAATATATTTTACAAGTCTGTCTAATGTGCCTTCCTGTAACTGAATCACTATGTGTAATTGTGTATGTAAATTTAACGACGCAGTGAGCATTGTCCACTTGAATGTGAGGGCTTCATTAACATTCATATCGGGAGTTATAATAACTGAACAAACTGTTAAAACAAAATAAGCTTTTAAATGGGCATCTTATGAGAACATATGAGGCCATTCAGAAACTTGATACAGTCTAATTTTCATAGAAAGTACCTTTTCTGGCAGATAGAAACACTACTAGATTTACTTTCAAGTATTCACTGTCACTTTATGATTGTTATTATAAATACCTGTAAAATAACACTAAGCATATAGTGACACAAATTTTTAACACCGCGTCTTACTAACCATTCGGGTTTTACGCCTATGTACTTATTACGCTAATGGATTAGAGATGAGGAAGGTTGAATTTAAAGGAAGTGCACGCACATTTGCGTGAAGAGATAATGGGAAACTATTTAGGAAAGACTACCCTCAGTACACCCGACCGGGACCAAACTCCGATCTCCCCGTCATCAGTAAATTAGTAGATTACGAGAGTGACGCCTTAGATCATACGGCCACTGAAACGGGTGTGAAAAATCAATTTTGTCCGCAAAAATGTGTTTGTATTTTCTAAAAGGCCCTTTTTTTTTGTGAAAATTGAACTTTGGCAAATTTTTCAAATTCTTCTTCCAAGAGTGAAAATAGCTTGTAAACATTACTCCCCCCTTCCCCCTCGTTCATTTTGATGGTGTTTCTCTCGTAATGGTTTCCCTGCAGTGTTGCGTTACAACCAACCACTTAAGAGTCAACATCGACAACGGTTTGGAAATGCAGACAAGACACCACTTTGTTGGTTTTAGTGTTGCGTGTCTCACTGCTCGTTCGAGCCATCTATAGCTTACAATTATTTAAAACACGTAATGAGGAAGGTGAGCGTTAAGAGATAGAACCAGCACTGGCCTGGAGAGACGCTAGGGAAATTAGGATGTAATCCCCACCCCTAATGCACTCATTCAGGAACAGGACCCCCATATTCCGAGTCGGAGCTGAGCAGTGAGCACGCCAGTCGAGCTCGCTAACGTTGAACCCGCCATTTTCGACAAGAATTCCAGGAGTTTTATCTAAACGATTTTTTTATCTAAAAAATAATAATAAATAAAGCTTTATACACAAAGAATATGCACACAAAGAATAAAAAATATTCTAAGGGAAGGATTTTTTAATTTGGGATCCAAATTAGAATAAGGGTATCTACCTAGATTATTTTTTAGCACCGTTAGGGCTACGCGCTTATGTACTAATTTAGCTAATGGTATAAGGGATTAGGAAGGCTATTTACAGAGGAAGTGCACCCGCATTTGCGTGGAGGAAGAGTTGATTAAAAAACACACTTTAAGAGTAGCACGTTAGACCAGGCGGCCAAGGTCTAAATTAGAATAGGTAAATCTACCTAGATTAATTAAACTTCCCATTGATTTTCTAACATGTAAAAGCTTCACTTAAGAGCTGTAAATCCAAAATTGGTACTTGTTATTAATTACGTCTAGCACTAAAGTTTATATAGTCATGATAATATAAGGAGTAAGGATCAGGAAAGTTGACTTAGAGGACGTGAAACCAAATTAGTGGAGGAGGGTGGGGAAAACTTCAGTAGTAAACTCCATGAAGAAAATCACCCGCTGTGCACGACCGGAATTCTAACCCCGACCTCCTCGCATCAACATCATTCCAGTATATAACGAGATAGATTCCTTGGTCCGCGTGATCACAATCATGAGAACGAAGGGAAAGAAGTAAAAAAGAGGGGGGAGAGGAAACCGGGTTCTTATTATTCCGTTTCTTTAGTATATTCAATAACTTCGTCCTTTTATTACATACAACAGTTTAAATTATTATTATTATTATTATTAACACCGCGTCTTACTACCCGTTCGGGTTATACGCACTTACGCTAATGTGTAATGGTAGGGTGATTGTGAGATGAAATGGAGGACCTACAGTTTAACGTGGAATCCGAACCACGGTGGAGGCCTGGCATTCCCCACATTCACAAGATGTCTTGTCAGAGGTGAAGGAAGGGTTTGGTAATCTGATAAATTTGTGCTGGGACCAAGGATTGAACCCCGGCCGCCAGCACAGAAGTCTGACACCTTACCCCTAGACCGCCAGGTCACCTCAACAGTTTAAAAAACTACTAGAAACAATGCAGTATTCATCCGCTAGGAATGTTTAGTAACGTTTTTTGTACAAAAACAAATGTTGAAGACGGACAAATCCGTAGATGTTTTTGAGTAATTATTTAACTGTCATTAAAAATCAAAGTTACTCTGAACGAACACTCCTATGGTAGTTGGTGAACCGCTGACAGGTTCGATGCAACAAGTGCATTCGCACATAAAGGAAGATAAGAAGGGGGGGGAGGGGGGAATGGTGTTCAAGATGTAATATGGTTACTAGCAAAACATGTTCAGACAGAGTCAAAATTGACATTCTGAAGTAAACAGTAAAGCACATCATAGTTGGAATGTCGAAAGAGGGCAAAGCCAATTCCAGTTATTAGGTTCGATTATATTTCCCAGAAACCTTTGTAATCCCCTTCTTCTACTCACCGCTTTCCCCCCTGACATGTCTGTTGTATAGCACTACCCTCGTTGAATGTATATGTAGTATATATACACTCAACGCTACCCTTGTTAGGTGGGCCAATCACTTGCGAGATGGCCGCTTCAAGCAAATTCCAGACGGTAATCACGAGTTGAAGCGGCCACCGCTCAGGGGAAGGTGTTGTGGCCACAGCTCGCAAGGTGTGGGGCCTCATTTACTGATCTATTGTTTTGCCCCCAGTTCAGTGCAGAACTCAACGTGATAGTCGAATGTTGTTTGTCAGAGGTTTGGCTACGGTTGGATATAGGAATATTACACACTATTTGATATAGTTTTTAAATGTTAGCGTAGGTGTGTGTGTGATGGACTACAGAGTGTAAAGGTACAGTACTGTAACTGTGACTCTGTTTGCAGAGGTTAATAAAATAAAACTGTGGTATTAGTAAAAATGGAACTCTTTAACTAACATGATTATATGTAAAGTCTGTTCACCCTAGGAATTGTTTCCTGAAAGGCCTTTTTCCATACCAGAAATCTATTATATAGTAGGTTATTGGTAGGAAAAAAGACCTTTCAGAGACTAGTTCCTACCGTTTATCCTGAATGGCAACAACCCTGACTTGACCGACTGTAATATGACCCAATATTGAAACTGATATAAATAGACAGGTTGCAAACCATTGTAATTACGGGAATGTGCGTATGAGAGATCACAATTAAATTGATTAAATTAATTGAAAAATGACACCTGGACACGGGTTCGATTACCGTATCCATGTGTAATTTTCAACTTTAATTTAAATTATTCACTTCAATGACCACGTGGAGCGCGCTACTCTCGTGTTAGACTAGACTGCCGAAGACGGGGAGATCGGGGTCCAATCCCGGTCGGGTGTACTGAGGGTGGTTTCTCTAAGTGGTTTTCCACTCTCCTCCCACACAAATGCGGATGCACTTCCTCAATTAAACCTTTCTAATCCCTAAACCATTGGTGCAATTAATAAATAAGCGTATAACCCGAACGGATAGTAAGACGCGGTGCTAAAAATCTTTTTTCAATTAACCTATATTGTAAGCCACGACATAGTGCAACAATGAAAGGTAAGCTTACTCTCTTTCTGGGTAAACAAAGGGTACAGTACAATGTTCATACGAAGAACCTTATCTGATAGAAAACGTAATTGATATACTTTCATACGTAAAGTCATATATTTATACGCTAGGTCGTGTGATCTGTAGCTGTCATTTTTAAGACACACCAATAAAACAAAAAATACAGTAAAATGTTATGAATGTTTAGCTCAAAAAGTTTGTATTTTTTAAAAAGGTTCTTCAAATTAAAATTAGGCTGTAATTTAATACTAAATGGTTTTATTATATTGGCTTAATTTATGTATACGTAAATTAATAAAGAGACAAGGAACAACGAAACAAGATACCGTCAAGAGCAGAAATCCATAGCCCTCACATAAGCTGCTCGTGTTTTTCATGTCTCTGACGCGACCTACGTTGTGCAGTTTTACATGATCCGTTTATATGTTTTGATTTTATCACTCGTTTATACGAAATTAACTTAAATAATCGGTTCATATCATGGTAAGCCACTTCTTTAGTCGATTATTTAAAACAGGAGTCATTGTAGACGTCGGCTATATCAGTCTATAGTTGCAATCAAAGTTACTTTTTTTCAAGCATTGCGTCCTGCTACACGTTCAGGTTGTACGCCTACGTACTAATTTACGCTAGTAGATTAGGTATTAGGAAGGTAGAATTTAGAGGAAGTGTACCATCATTTGCGTGGACAAAGTGTGGGGAAAGCCTATAAGAAAAACCAGCCTCAGTACACCAGAACTGTATCAAACAACGATCTCTCCATCATCGGCAGTCCAGTCTATTGCGAGAATAGCGCATTAGACCATGCAGCCACCGGGGCGGGTCTCTAATGTAACTAAATGTGGATAGCCCTTAAGACGGGTAGTGAGACGCAGTGAAAAAATAATTTAAAAACTATCATTTGAAAGCTTGCCGATCATAAAGGGACCACGATATTCTCAAAGACCAAAGTGTGGGTTCAAACCTTGCACACGTTTGGAAAACACTGTTCTGTAAGAGTTGAGACAAAGAGGTAAGGTACTAATTTCCTGACACACGAGTCACTCGAAAACGTCAAGGCCACAATTGTTATTACTTACCATCATAAAAGAGTGAATTATCACCGTCAGCATAACGCACCGATAAATTCCCAACCCACCAAGCTCCTTCCTGAACGCGGTCCATTAGCGGAGCCGGGATTCTAACCCAGGCCTTTGTTCTCACGAGAACAAGTGGTCACGACTCGGAGAGAACCACTCACGATTTCATTCCACGGAACCCAGATAAAGACAGAAGTGAAGTGAAGTGAAGTAGGAAACGGGGCTCGTATCGTGTGCCTTGTCCAGGTAAACTCAGGTAACGGTGAGCCAGTTATCTCTTCTCTCTGGAGGAACGTGCTTCAGACGCACGAGGCCACAACATTGGAGAACAGCCGTGGACAAAGTGCGGCACGAGGGGCCGTCTGGTGCCGCCAAATACAGATTAACGTTGGATGGAAAACTTTCATTTATACCGGATAGTACATCCCAATGAGAGTGAACCGTCAACGCGAGATAAGATCCGTATTTGTGCAGTTTTATAACAAAAAAACTATTCTAGGCCAAAATAAATAAAATATTTCTTCAGTAGATACATTTATTGGAATAAGAGTAGAGGCTCTACAAGTGTATGAAACCATGAGTACATGCTCTACAAGTGTATGAAACAATGAGTACATGCTCTACAAGTGTATGAAACAATGAGTACAGGCTCTACAAGTGTATGAAACAATGAGTACAGGCTCTACAAGTGTATGAAACAATGAGTACAGGCTCTACAAGTGTATGAAACAATGAGTACAGGCTCTACAAGTGTATGAAACAATGAGTACAGGCTCTACAAGTGTATGAAACAATGAGTACAGGCTCTACAAGTGTATGAAACAATGAGTACAGGCTCTACAAGTGTATGAAACAATGAGTACAGGCTCTACAAGTGTATGAAACAATGAGTACAGGCTCTACAAGTGTATGAAACAATGAGTACAGGCTCTACAAGTGTATGAAACAATGAGTACAGGCTCTACAAGTGTATGAAACAATGAGTACAGGCTCTACAAGTGTATGAAACAATGAGTACAGGCTCTACAAGTGTATGAAACAATGAGTACAGGCTCTACAAGTGTATGAAACAATGAGTACAGGCTCTACAAGTGTATGAAACAATGAGTACAGGCTCTACAAGTGTATGAAACAATGAGTACAGGCTCTACAAGTGTATGAAACAATGAGTACAGGCTCTACAAGTGTATGAAACAATGAGTACAGGCTCTACAAGTGTATGAAACAATGAGTACAGGCTCTACAAGTGTATGAAACAATGAGTACAGGCTCTACAAGTGTATGAAACAATGAGTACAGGCTCTACAAGTGTATGAAACAATGAGTACAGGCTCTACAAGTGTATGAAACAATGAGTACAGGCTCTACAAGTGTATGAAACAATGAGTACAGGCTCTACAAGTGTATGAAACAATGAGTACAGGCTCTACAAGTGTATGAAACAATGAGTACAGGCTCTACAAGTGTATGAAACAATGAGTACAGGCTCTACAAGTGTATGAAACAATGAGTACAGGCTCTACAAGTGTATGAAACAATGAGTACAGGCTCTACAAGTGTATGAAACAATGAGTACAGGCTCTACAAGTGTATGAAACAATGAGTACAGGCTCTACAAGTGTATGAAACAATGAGTACAGGCTCTACAAGTGTATGAAACAATGAGTACAGGCTCTACAAGTGTATGAAACAATGAGTACAGGCTCTACAAGTGTATGAAACAATGAGTACAGGCTCTACAAGTGTATGAAACAATGAGTACAGGCTCTACAAGTGTATGAAACAATGAGTACAGGCTCTACAAGTGTATGAAACAATGAGTACAGGCTCTACAAGTGTATGAAACAATGAGTACAGGCTCTACAAGTGTATGAAACAATGAGTACAGGCTCTACAAGTGTATGAAACAATGAGTACAGGCTCTACAAGTGTATGAAACAATGAGTACAGGCTCTACAAGTGTATGAAACAATGAGTACAGGCTCTACAAGTGTATGAAACAATGAGTACAGGCTCTACAAGTGTATGAAACAATGAGTACAGGCTCTACAAGTGTATGAAACAATGAGTACAGGCTCTACAAGTGTATGAAACAATGAGTACAGGCTCTACAAGTGTATGAAACAATGAGTACAGGCTCTACAAGTGTATGAAACAATGAGTACAGGCTCTACAAGTGTATGAAACAATGAGTACAGGCTCTACAAGTGTATGAAACAATGAGTACAGGCTCTACAAGTGTATGAAACAATGAGTACAGGCTCTACAAGTGTATGAAACAATGAGTACAGGCTCTACAAGTGTATGAAACAATGAGTACAGGCTCTACAAGTGTATGAAACAATGAGTACATGCTCCAAAAGTGTATGAAACAAAGAGTACATGCTCTACAAGTGTATGAAACAATGAGTACAGGCTCTGAATGTGTATGAAACAATGAGTAGAGGCTCTACAAGTGTATGAAACAAAGAGTACATGCTCTACAATTGTATGAAACAATGAGTACATGCTCATCTAACTAGAACCTGAACCGATCTCGCCAGGGACCCAGAGTCTGGGATATAACGCTGCTACAGAGAAACTGAGGATTGCAAAGATCTATGTGTGCGTAGTTAAATTATTCATGTGTGCACCTCGTGTAAATACTCAACTGGGGTGTTCGCATATTGACACTAATCGAATAAGTATGAGTAAGATATCGATTTAAATCAAATGCACCAACATTTGCGTGTAAGTTGAATGGAAAGTATATAAGAACAAAACCTAGTTGTCTGGAAAGGACGGGGAAACAATTTGATGAGAATGAAACGGAGGTAGACAAATTGTCAGTGAGCCCAAAGAAACAAACATTCGTTCACAAGGATGGTTCATATTAGATCAAAGACAGTACCCACGTGATCCGTCAATAGACTCTCACATGCATCGGTGCTTGCAATAGACTGGATCACCGATGATGGGAGGTTGGGTTTCGAATCCCGTCTGGGAGTACTGAGTGTGTTGTTTCCCCTAAATGGTTACCCACTCTCTCCCCATATAAAGGCACGATTCACCCATTCACACACCCCCAGTGTTACTAAATGCCCAGAGCCAGGAAGGTTAGTGTGAAGCGGAGAGAAAAATAAACCATCTCTCGTTCCATTGTGGCACTTTGTGTTCACCCCTGTTGTAGCTGCACAGCTTGGGAGAAGTCTATCTTTCAGAGCAGGAGATGCTCTGAGGGGTTCTACCTTTCCTCCATTTCCTGGAATTAATAATTTATTGTGTGTTTATAAGAATTATTTCGGCGAGAACGAGAACATAAGACTTGTCTTAAAAACCGAAGTGCAAGCAATAGCAAAAAGGAGTTGCGGACCTCTGACAAGATATATCGAGGGATAAAAAGCAGTATTTTAAAGCTGGGACACGTGAACGAATATCACGCCCGTTTACATGAAGCTTATAGTAAAGTTACCATTTGCGGGGGTAGTCAATTTAACATCACTGCTGAAAGCCGGATATTTACTGCCATTTAAGTGGTAGGGCCTAAATAATACACCCTATATTCATGCGTTTTTAGACAGTGTCGATAAATTAGGTCTATATCATATTATGAAAATGAAAAGATACGATACATGAAAGTATTAAACTAGTCTACATTCAGTTAGAAACAAAAGTTAAGAGAGAGAGAGAAAAAAAAGGTCTGCGTGTGTGAGAAATAATCTTCACTAGCATTGATCATGTGCAGTGTTGACATATTTTACGCTTAAACCTTTTTATCAACAGACTTGATTAATACAGTTTTATTAAATTTATATACATTTTAGCTTGAATTAATCTATTTAAGAACCTTGGGCCTGTCGAGTGCAAGTCTGAAACTTATTTGGTGGGATGGTGGGTGGAAGGGAGAAAGACGTGGAGTGGCTTCACAACCGACCAAAGTATCCTTCCGCGCCAACAAGAACAGATGGATCACGGAAAGCGTAGATGGCACTAAATACCGGACAGGTCTTGAGGAAAAATCACACGTTTGGAAATATCAGTTTTCACGAGAACAAGTCAAATTTGTATGTTAATATTTTCAACACCTCTTCTAAGATAATGTATCGATGTTTATTAATTGTTAAATTTTCTTATTTTTTGTTATGAAGCCGGCAGTTTTCTATTCGAAAATGTCAATTTTATTGATTTTTGATCATTGTTAAAATTATAGAGGAGGTGTGTATATAAAAAGTATAACTTAATCAACATGCTTCTATTCTTGAACAAACCGTTTCCGAAAATAAAATTGCAAAACAATAAAAATTCTTGAAGATAACCTTTTGTTCCCATGGCTCTGCATTTTCACACGAAATGAAAAGGGCCAATCGCCTTAACAAAATCAAGGACAAAAACAATCATATTTTTGGGACTTCCCCAAAAAAACGATGGTGAGTGATGATAGAGGGGGGAAAAACTCAAAACATACATTCGGTGAAAACCATCGCGTGCCAGTATGTAATTTTGTGGGAGTAAAAGAGGCTCACACACATGTAAAATTTACTAAATTCATATTAGCTATTTTCTGTAGGAGTATGAGGGAGAAAATATTGGCACGCATAATACGTGTATAAATAACCGATTCACTCCGTCAAGTCATTAACGTGCATGCCTTTCACTTGAAGAGTTTACCGGTTCGAAACCCACCCGAAGAAGGTAAGTGGGATGGAATTTACGATTTAAACGCTCAGTGGATAACAAGTGTTCATAAATATCTCGTGTACAGTGACTGTAAAACACAAATAATTATGACCGGATATAAGTCATATTATATGAGATATGCTTTGTCAAACTAATTGGATAAGTATTATATACTTTTAATTGAAAGATGACACATGGGCTGGGAATCGAACCTAGGACCTTTGGCTTAGTACGCCAATGCTATAACCACTGAGCAATCCAGAAGTTGTCAAGTACCCAGGGTTGTTCTTTACTCATATTTCCATCACATCCATTCAAACCTATCAGAGAGTGCCTTAAAATAGGAGTGAAGAATAACCCTGTGCAGAGCAGTTTTTAGGAAATCTGAGGCGCCCTTTTGTATGAGAGTTTTTAAATTTTAGCACTAAACCGTTATAATATATTAATACATACTTATGTTACTTCATTATTTCTAATGTTTTGTGAAATATTGATCAATCCATTAAATGACCGTAATTGATTAAAATGCGATCAATCCAATTAAGCTAACAAAAAAAAAATCAACCCTTTATAGTTACATAGTGGACAATTCATTTGAACAAATTAATACGAAATAAATAAAACGAGTTACAGTTTACACAATACACAAACAAAACAATATACATTAATCAACTCACGTAGAAATAAATTTCTTTTTCACCTTTTTACCCAGCAAACATGTAAGTCCATCAAATGAAATGTTTTTCATAAGGTCATGTTCTGAAAAAATCACCGTCAACGAGTTCAATCTCCCTTGTGTCATGGTAGATTGAAATCGGTTCTTTACAAAAGACAATTTTGAAAATCACCTTTTAAAAACTGGCTGCAGATCCTAACTGTATCGTTTGACCAACAAATCAGCGCTCGGTTGAAACATATTATTCTAATAAAGTAGATCGTGAATGACATAAAGCTAGGGCTTTCAGGAATCCTAAATGGAATCCTATCGCTAAACGAAGACTTATTGCTTGTATTATTAATTATATGTACACCACTATTTGATGCGAAATTTAGAATAGTTACTGTAATTGAATTTCATAATTTTCGGAGAAAATGTGGCACGCTGGAATGTGATTCTCAGGGCAACTGCCCCCTTTGTCTCCCCTCCCCATCCCCCTAGCCTTGGACAACTTCTGAATATCTAAGTGGTGAAAGCGCTGGATTACTAAGCCAAAGGTCCCGGGCTCGATTCCTGCGTCCAGATATCATTTTTCAATTAAAATACTATATTTATATGCGGCTATAGCCATAATTAACACATAGTAGCTCGTCTATTTAATCTATCATGCCAGGCCTCCACCGTGGTTCGGATTCCACGTTAAACTGTAGGTCCTTCATTTCATCTCACAATCACCCTACCACTACACATTAGCGTAAGTGCGTATAACCCGAACGGGTAGTAAGACGCGGTGCTAATAATAATAATAATAATAATAATAATCTATCATCAACGGCTAAGGTTTAAAATTTCAGTTTTTTGCACCTCAAAGGACGAGGATTTTCACTGGTTTCGCCCCTCTTTGTCTAAAGCAGGATTTCGGCGTTTAGTTTCATATATATTGATTACTCTTTTAATCATTGTCATATTTAATTTGGCCCCAAGTTTATTAACTGCCATAATTACTACTATGTTGCACCTATTCGTTTTCACGATTTTACTAAAACACCCACAATGTTTTGTGAATCAAATTGCTAAGAAAAGGGAAGATCTCTTGAAATATTTTTCTAATAAAAGGTTTGTAAACATACATTTTTAAATAGACCAAATTTTCATGGAAATTGTTCGAATTCTAGCCGGGTGAACTAATATTTATTTTTTCTAAGTGGTTTCGCACTCTTCCTGCGCACGAACATTTCCACTAAATTCTACTGATCTAATTCTTACCTCATTATTGTAAAATATGTGTATAGCGTGGATGGACGAATACGACGCAGTGCACAGTAAAAAAAAAAGAAGTTATACTGTATGTTTACTGTGCCAAAATGAACCCAAACCATCCGACCCTTCAATTTTCTAAGTAGTAATTATTTATACAGTCTAATTTTCATTTTAAGTCAGTTACTATATTATATACTCTCACGTATTAATATATTAAATCGTGTGATCTGTAGCTGTCACTTTTGATACATCAATACCTATAAAAATAACAATAATAATATAGTAACATGTTATCAATGTTGGCCGAAATAAAATGGGGTTGTGTTTACGAATGGAATGGGCCGGTTTCGCGTATGAAACTGGCCCATTCCATTCAGGTCTAGGTAGGTGTCATTTTGTATTCAGTATCGAGTCACATTTGAGGTGTGTTTAGTCTTACTATGAATCTGGCCCTACGAGTGTCTTTCTACCTAGAGTAGCTCCATGGCTTGTTTGGTTCTGACTGACAGCTCACAGCTGACTTCTAACAGTCAACATTTAGCTATATACCTAAATTATGACTGTCAAAACTAACAGCTGCTAAACATATGTTTTTTACAGATCATATGGTTTGGCGTAGGGATATATAATTTGGTCTGGTAACTTTTCAAAGACGTCAGCTGTCAGCTGTGATCTGTCAGTCAGCACCAAAGAAGTCATGGGGCTAGTGTAAGTCCTACTATATCATCACAACAAACAAAATGTGATGCTCGTCAGTCCCATTAGTCGACAATATGGGTGTGACCCCAGTGCTAACGGGAATGAAAAGATTGATTCAAGTTCCCATGGCTGTCGACTATTGTAATCCTCCCTCTCAGTCACACAACTCGACCTGTAACCACAATCAAACCTGGTACTTATGCAACTTATTTAACAACATCCACACAGACCAGTAATAATTGCTCCTCCTTATATGGCGAGGCATTTATGAACTAGCAACGTTGAACAAGGACCTATTGTTTAGAAACTCGCACAGATAAAGATAAACAGATACTTTCATTAAATACACGGATCGGGTCGAATCGGGCACGAGCATTAGTGCACTCCTGATAGAAATGCCAGATCCATCCGAGTATAGTACAGCGATATAGACATGTTTTCTACGAGAGTTAGAATGGCAAACATTCCATGTAAAGGGCTTATCAACGCTTATATTAATGTCTTATTATTTGAAGCATTTAAGGTGGAGGAGGGGAGAAGGGGACGCTAGATAAATGCAGTGTTTTTGCAGTTTTTATAGCAAAACCATACTTTGACCAAAATAAATAAAACGTTTCCAGTATAAACAAGAGTTTTATTTTCTTCATATAGTGTTATCAGTATTAGTATTAGCACCACGTCTTACTACCCGTTCGGGTTATACGCACTTACGCTAATGTGTAATGGTAGGGTGATTGTGAGATGAAATGGAGGACCTACAGTTTAACGTAGAATCCGAACCACGGTGGAGGCCTGGCATTCCCCACATTCACAAGATGTCTTGTCAGAGGTGAAGGAAGGGTTTGGTAATCAGCTAAATCTGTGCCGGGACCTGGGATTGAGCCCCGGCCGCCAGCACAGAAGTCCGACACCTTACCCCTAGACCGCCAGGTCACCTTTCATAGTGTTATCAACAGTTCTTGAATATATCTTATATGAGCGAAGCGGTATTAGATGACAAACTTTTTAAATGAAGAGAAAAAGTTGTTATTTAATTCCAGGACACCCTTGAGAGATATTCAAGAACTGTTGATAACACTATGTGAAGAAAATTATTAAACTCTTGTGTTTCTATAGGAGAATTTATTTGATTTATTTTGACCAAAAAAGTTTTAATATAAAAACTGCGAAAACACTAGCTTTTTTTTTTTTGTTCCACGAACCCCACCTTAAGGTTTTATCCTAAACACATAATTAGGATACATCAACACATGACTTATAAAAGTGTTCAACATCTTAACTCAATCGGTATAGCAGTTACAGTCCATTCGCCCTAGGAGTGGTGGTCGTCGACCTCGGTAGTCTTGGGGTAAAGTGCTCGCCCCAGGACCCGATGTTCGTGGGTTCAAACCCAGCTGAGATCGACGGATTTTGCTTGGGCAGTAAAGATCCGTGGCACAGCTTCCCTCGGAGGGGAAGTAAAACCGTCGGTCCCATGTCGATTGGGGCATGTAAAGGAATCTTGGAAAGTATGTTATAATAGTCAAAATACCTTTCCCGGCAAAACTGATATGCCCTTTCATGCTCATTCATAGAAATTCATTGTGGGATGCAACGGTGCACTAACACACTTATCGAACTCCCCTAGTACATGGATTTATACCAGATGTTGCAGGCAGCACTAACCAGCTGGAGGGCTGAGTGCATGCCCAGTGTCTTGACTATAAAATTGGAAGTAGCGCCTGTTCAAAATAAATCAATAAAGACAGAAATGTTATAGTCAGATTCTACTAGAAAGAATCTTATCTGACAGTTACAAAAGTTAATATATTCATACGTCAACTGTCAAGCCAAGTGATCTTTAACTTCCACTTTTGATGGCTATTATAAATACCTATAAAATAACACTAATAATAAAATAAAGTGTTTTTAATGTTGCCCACAAAAATTAGAGGCTGTATGTTTGTGTTTTTCTTACCAGAATTCTACAATAGCACACTTTTCACATTAATCCCGCCAATGTTTATATTAGGATGACCCTAGTTCGACCCCGGGAACTACTTATAATTATATATTATTTATGCATAGGTTCATACTAGTGTGCATCACAAATATATGCACTGAGTTTTGGTTGAGTGTGTAAGTAGTGAGTTAGTTTTTAAGTGTGTTTTAAAACATAGATTAAGTTATTTTGTAATTTGTATTCTGATTAAGTTTTTAAATTATAATATGCTCACTTTGTATTAGATCTATCTACATTTATAATCTATTATATCTATAATGATTTTAGATTGTGTACAAATATATTTTAAGATTCTCCCCAGCTGAATATTTAAATATGATAGAAAAGACTGTTTTGCGCGCAAGACGGGCACATTTAAAAAAAAGAAGACGAGCGCCATGTCCCAGAGTCGATCTCCCGCTCGACTGTCTAGCTACGGTTATTACCAATTTCACCGTCGTCACGGTTATTTACTCAAGAAATGGAACAAAAACTGAGTTCTTTGTTTGTTTCGTCCTAATGCCATCTTCTACGAGATTTATGATCCGCGAGTCGTATCCCGTTTCTTAAAGCAGTGGCATAGAAAGTTTTCAAGAGCGCAACTACACGGAGCCACTTTGAGTGGCTGACGCGCGCCACAGCCACTGGCCACTTTTACTTCTACATGGCAAATTGGTGCATCCAAACTGGGCCACTGCAATGGCGAGGGTAGGCGAACGCTACCGATGGATCCATGACGTGATCGAGCCAACTACTAGCAGACCATTGTTTATGCATTGGTGCGTTTAGACGGAGCCACAACCACCGGCCACTGACGTCAGCCATCTTATTTTAAATCAGTCTGTCGAGCATTGTAGAGATTTGATTACCATGCCAAGAGACAATATTGTAGTAGTGTAACTCTGCAACATCTTCGAAGAGTTCATCAAACGAGGTTTTGGACATTCTAAAGTAAAGAAAAAAAAACCATTTCGTCATCTTAACTCAAATTTGTATATGGCCTAAGGTAAAGTCCTTTTGACGATCTTTCAGTCAACATGCATTGATCGATTTCACCTGCACTTTTTCTTTCTCGGCAGAAAAACAACATAAGTTCATTATCCTCCCGCGTGGCCATCTTAGCTTCCGACTGTCCCGAAACTCTTGCTGTGACTTTATCATCACCCACCCAAAGTGGCTCCCATGAGCGACTGCAGTGGCCAGTGACTGTCAGCCACTACAGCCCCCCCACCCATTTATTTGAAATATTTGTCGAAAACTTTCTGAACAGACTGAAAATATCAGCACACGAAAGATTATAGTCTAACTTAGCTCAGTTGGTAGTGTGTCTGTCCAATGAGCTAAAGATCCCGGCTTCGATTCTCGGCATGGCCGAAAAAATTTATCACTGATGAAATGTGTGTTTTACTTTTAACAGTGGTGAATTAACGGCCGGGGGCTGGATGTTGTGTTTGTTTCAGATTTAAGCTATATTATAAGTCGTGTGCTGATATTATCGTTTAGTTCAGAAAGTACAAGTTAGGTATTTCAAATAATTGAAAGAAATGAGAGTTTCTATGAGAGAAAGGACCTACCAATTTTGCCGGGAAAGTTATTTTATGTATGGCTAGGACACCCAAACTCACAAATATCCCTACAGCAAACGACCAACACTGTATCTCAATTCCAATATCAGAGTATTACTATCCATGCAACAGAACGAAATAATACACCGACAATAATTTTGAAAGAAAAACAAGACACAAATTAACTTAATTAAAATAAAAGTTTAAAACAGAGTTTGAGACTACGTTCACCACACACCCATAGTGAACAACAACCTCTAAAACCATTGTTTTGTAATGCCAAAGACGGGGAGATAGGAGTTTGATCCCGGTCGGGTGAACTGAGGTTTTTTTTCTTAAATGGTTTTCTACTTTCCCGCTACGCAAATTCGAGTGCATCACCTCTAAATCAAACCTTCCAAATCTCCTAACAAATTAGTGTAATCAGTACAGGGGCGTATAAGCCTAACGGGTAGTAAGACGTGGTGCTAAAATTAAAATATTATTTCATATTTTTAGAAGACGCTTCCTATGAGAAGCGAACCGTCCCACGTGGTGTCGCCAACATCTCCACGGAGGAGGGGGAGGGAGGAGTGGTTATGCAAGTCTGCACGTCCTTCTGGAATATAAAAAGCTCGCACAGGCACAGGATGCGCCGTGTGGTGTCATTCGCACGTCGTGTCGTAAACCCCCGACCGATGTGCGTCTCAACACCTCACCGGGCGGGCACATTTTACATACATGCATTCACTTCCACCAGATACAAGCTCAGGGCGTTACGTAGCCTGACTCGGGACAGGGGGGTTACGAAACCTAGCGCCAGAAAAAAACAAAACATGCTGGAGACCTCATACAGTATTGTTTCATTAATATATTTAACATTTAATAATGAAAGTTAAATTTTACCATTATTTTAATTTTAGAACTTAAGGTGTGAGTGTAGGGAACGCGAGAAAAAGTATTTCTACAAAGGAAACCTAAGAGTATACTTTTCTTCATATTGTTATCCCTACAGTTGTTGAATATCTGTCATGAGAATAGCGGCATTAGATGACAGATTTTTTCAAACGAAGAGAAAAAGTTGTCATTAAACTCCAGAACACCCTTGAAAGATATTCAACAACTGTTGATATCACCATGTGAAGAAAACTAAACTCTTTGTTTATACTGAAAAAATATTTGATTTATTTTTACCAAAAATAGGTTTTGATATAAAAATTACAAAAACACCTTTTCTCCCTTCCCCTACACTTCCACCTTAAGAAATCCTTTTGAAAAGTATTGTAATTTCTATAGAAATTAAAAATATTAAACTAACTTAAATCTAAAACAGACACAACACCCAGCTCCCGAGCGTTAATTCATAACTCTGAAAGAGAAAGCCCACATTTCCCCAACGATAGATTTTTCGGCCATTATGGGAATCTAACACATATACCTTAGCTTAATATGCTGACACGCTATCAAAAACAATGCAGTAAAATGTTATCAACGTTGACTGCAATCATATGACAGTATTTTCTAAAAGTTATTTCGTACCATAATACTACTTCCGTTAGTGACAGTAAAGCAGTGATTCTCAACCTGGGGGGCATCCCCCCTCCCCCCGGGAAGGCGTGAAGTACTTTCCAAAGAGGCGCAGAATAATTTGTAAATTACGTTAAAATCAGTTAAGAGTTAAAAACATTTTTTCAATTAAGTTTTCAAAATAAGATAATTTTTTTTTTAGATATTGGCAACACTGCCTACCAGTTGTAAGACCCAATATTCAAGAACTCATAGAAACAAAACTCTGCCAAACATCACATTAATTTTCAGTCAATTTATTTGTACCGTTACGCTGCCAGTGTTACATTGTTTTATGTACAGAGAACAGGATTTTTAATAGCAAACTTCGGTTACCTTGAAACAAAACCCATTAATATGTATACACATGTACACAGCCATGCATGTTTGTGTTGGAACGACACCGACAGACATCCACCCAAGGCTGCAAGTCTGGTCTTGTCAAATGGGTGGGTTTGAAACATTCCTGTAGCCAGGAGTCGTCAGTCGTCTATCTACTGATCTAGAGGTTCCAGGCTCGATTCCCTTCATGGCTGAAACCTTTATCATTGGTGAGCATTGGGCTTTCCTTTTAGAATTGATGGCCAGGGGATCGAGTGTTTTATCTGTTCTAGCATTAAGTTCTTTTTAGCACCCCATCTTACTACCTGTTCAGATTATACGCATTAATACCAATTACGCTAACGAGTTAAGGATGAGGAATGTTGAAATTAGAGGACGTGTATACGCATTTGCATGGAAGGAGAGTGGATTAACATTTAGGGAAAACCACTCAGTACACCCGGCCGGGATTCTAAATCCATATCTTCCTGTCATCAGCAGTTTAGTCTATTGTGGGCGTGACGTGACGCCTTAGACCAGAGGTCCCCGACCTTTTTGTACCTTAGAGCACATTCAAAACCAACGGTAGTGCGGCGGGCACCAATCACTTTTCAAAGTAAATTTATAGCCGGACATAATTCATAATGCAAATAACACACACACACAAATACATATTATTTAAAAAAATATGATTTTAACATTTAAAAAGGTATTTTTTTAAATTCGCATATAAAATAACGCAAATAATACTTACGCAAAGTTAGTCCAAAACCAGTTTAAACCATTGAAACAATGTTTACCAAACCAAAAGTCATTGCAATAAATAAATAAAATACTGCTTTATTTACGGGTTTAACAAGACCAATCAATATAAATACATAAGGAACATATTTAACTACCCACCACCATTTTGGTTCTTAGGTACATTTTCGAAATATTTATTCTGTGTTTATTCAGGCGACAAAGCTGGGTAGACCCATGTCAAGATATTTACAAAGGAAATAGGAAGTATTAGCGTGGTATTAGTGAGTAGAATGATAGTTGCGAGTAATAAAGTACACTTTGTAAATGAGCGGCAAAGAAAGAGGAATGAGGGGAAGATATTGTAAAGAGGGGGCCTTTCAATCACCAACTTCTTGAGAACAGCATACCTGGAGATAAGCACAAACTTGATTTTTGTGGTAAAAGTGACAGATTAAAATTATTAGTCAATAACTTTCTAACTGTGGCCAAAACGTGGCGGGCAGGCGCAAAAGGTTCGGAGGGCGCCATGACGCCCACGGGCATAGGGTTGGGGAACCCTGCCTTAGACCATGCGGCCACCAAAGCAGGTTAAGATTAAGTTGGTTTTTAGGGCATGTGCTGGTATAATCAATTGTTTCAGAAAATTTACGTTAATTCCTTTAAATATAATAAAATGTTTAAAGAGGGGGTAGAAGGATTTAAAGTAAACTTTCTTAGCCTACTAGCTGTATCAGAACACGACATATAAAACTAATTTAACTCTAGAACGCACACAACACACAGTCTCCAGGCCATCAATTCATAACTGTGAAAGGGGAAGTCCCATTTTTCCCAATGATAAACTTTACAACCATGCAGGAAATCGACCCAGGGACCCTAGAGATGGATTCCCACTTGTGCATCGACAAGTCGTGATCTGCAGTTGACACTTTTGATATATATAATCGTTAGACTATCCATAAAACAGCACTAATAATGTAGTAAAAGGTTATTAATGTTGACAGCAAACATGTTTGCATTCATGACCGCCTCCAAGAAAACCTTCCTTTCCTAAGACACTGAATTAGATCTGCTTTGGCTCTCAACATTCACTTGGGAATAAGTCTTTCCAGGGTTGACCTATGTTACTCGTCTGCTCAAAAACTGTAGCGCAATAAATAAAAAAAGAGTTACTTGAGTCCTTTTAAGACACTATAGATAAGAAAAAAAAAGAAGAAAAAAACTATATTCTGTGCGGCAGAAAACGGCGGTCGCGAAGTGGAAGGTGGGAATCCCTTTAGGAAAAACCGCCGGACACCGATGTGGGTTTTGGGACTGTTCTTAAACGAAACATACATAAATTATACAATAGCTATGATCTTATAGTATAAAATATAAAACATATTAAACTCAATAAATAAAATATGTACTTAACAAACCATAAACTCACAGCGCACCAATTGAAATCAATTTTGTATGTAAGAAGTTAGGTGGACACGTGGACTAAACGTCAATCTTGTCTATTATTCTTTACTTGTGACGGGTGGCCACGGTGTGAATCCCGGTTATGCGCACCAAGGGTTTTTAATTGAATGATTTTCCCCCTCTCCTTCTATACTAATCCGAATATATTACCTCTAAATGCCTCTTCCTCATTCCTACCCTACCAGAATAGTTAAATGTGGATTGTTCGGACATGTTATTATATAAAGAGCCAATTAACAACAGACCCTTTTTTACAATTAACAAGCATACACTAAGAATATACAAATGTTTAACCAAATTAAAGTTCCTCTTCTTATTTTACCATATGATTATAATAGGTACATTAAAGCAGATTAGATAGACTGTAACCGAATTCGCGCAAATGTGGATACACTTCCTACATATTATTTATAGCTTCCTAATTGCTTTCTGGTGACCTGGCAGTCTAGGGGTAAGGTGTCGGACTTCCAAGCTGGGGTCCGGGGTTCAATCCTCAGTCCCGGCACAGATTTATCTGAGTGCCAAACCCTTCCTTCACCTCTGACAAGACGTGTATTAATCACAACGACCGGCTGGGTAGTACGACGCGGTGTAAAGATAATGCATATTTAAAATAATTGTGTGTTTAGCCTTCTACTCTCCATCCAAGCTAGTCGCATATTTACACAAATAAGAAATTATTATTATTATTATTATTATTATTATTATTATCATCATCATCACCACGTCTTACTGACCGTTCGTGCTACGCCCTTACGCTAATGTGTATTGCTACAGCTTAACGTGGGATCCGAACCACGTTGGAGGCCTGGCATTCCCCACATTCACAAGTTGTGATTAATACACGTCTTGTCAGAGGTGAAGGAAGGGTTTGGCAACCAGATAAATCTGTGTCGGAACCAAGGATTGAACCCTGGACCCCCAAATTAGGTCCAACACCTTATCCCTAGACCACCAGGTCATCGATAGTAAGATATAAAGTAAATAAATAAACACAAACTGCCATTTTTTTGTGTGTATTAGTAAATATTTAATCATTTAATAGGTTTGGAAAATTTGATGCAACCAATTTCGTTAAAACAGCTTTTAAAGGAAATGAAAAAAAATAAAAATTCAAAAAAACATATTTTTTAAAAATCAAAACACAATTAGAATCAGTTTTATTGAGAAAAAGTTGTTTTTTCAAAAATGTTCCGATACACTTCTGGCCCTTAAAACGCATCATTTATAAAAGATAAGAAAAACATGAATTCTTTTAAACGGTTCTGAACCTCTAGAAAAACAAGTTGTGCTAAAACCGGAACTTCAAGCAGTTTTAGCTGCAGAACGAGCTATTTATGTCCGATAAATATTTGTTATTGACTTTTTTGTTGTTGTAATTAGTATGTTCAACATTAGGGTCATTAGCGACTTAATCTTAATCTAAGGAAGGTGACTTGGACGAATTGTACGCGGATAAATGTGGAAGGGGGATAGAAAAAAAATCACATTTGGAAAACTATATTATGTACACTAGATCAGGATTCGAACCCCAACTTTCTCATACTCACTTCGGTTGCCGCATGATTTAAGGCGTCACTCTCACAATAAACTAGACTGCCAATGACGGGGAGATCAGGTTTCAAAACCTGGTTAGGTGAACTGAGCGTGTTTTTTCCTAAAGGGATTTCCACTCTTCCTCCACACAAATGCGGGTACACCTCCCATAAATTCAACCTTCCTAATCCCTAACACATTAGCGTAATTAGTACATATGCGTATAGATCAAACGGGTAGTAAGACGCAGTGTTTTTTCTTTAAATCTCATCATCGCGGGCCTGACGTCTTAGATCGGTCGGTCATCACCGCGGGTATTTGTTAAAAAAATTGTATGTTGAACCCCCCCCCCCCCCCCCCCCCCC
>CABFOV010000324.1:92514-117545 GCA_902141375.1 Timema poppense
AAAATATAGTGTGTTTAGAGACGAGTGAGTTATAAGGAAAGGGGGGTAGGGGACTTTAGGTAGGGGAAGGGAAAGATAAGAAGCACGGAGGATAGTGGGGGAGATATATCGGGTCAGCTTTAAAATTATTTTAGTTACCATAAAAAAGTGAAGTATCATTTAAGAACATAATGGGTTTACAAAGGCTCGCATTCATTTGTTTCGTTACTATTTTTTTCTAGTACCGCGTTTTACTACCTTTTCGGGTTATACGTTTATGTACTAATTACGATAATGTGTTAGGGATGGAGAAGGTTGAATTAGAGGATTTGCACCCGCATTTGCGTGAAGTGAGAGTGGAAAACCATTTATGAAAAACTTCCCTCGGTGCACCTGAACGGGATCGAACCCCGTTCTCCCTGTAATCGGCAGTCTAGCCTATTGCGAGAGTAGCGCGTTGGACCGTGAGGCCACCGAAATAGGTGTTTCTTAATATTACTACTACTAGTATTATTATTCATTTAATCAGTTGAAATTAATATATAGAAATAATAATTGAGAATTTTCTGCTTTGGAAAATGTTCCGTCTCACATCTCTACTGCTGACCAGACTTTATGTTATGTCCGTAGTGGCAGGCCTGAGTCAACATTATTGTATCGTACAAGAATTGCTTAGAAAACTATAACAGTCAAACATTTCATTTTTATTTGACCCCTTTGACTCTCCCATTCAAAAAACCTGTGCTAAAAACCAGAGGAATTAAAGAATTTTTTTTTAATTGGAAATACTCAATTTATTTTAAAAAAACAATATTTTCTGAAAATTCTCAAGGCTAACTAAACATAGACTTAATAAAACATTGATTTAATAAGATTCTCTAAATATAGGCATATATCTCTTTGGTAGACAGTCAAATATTCTATTTTTCCTGTCTTTCAATTTATTTTAATTCATTTGAGGGGTAAACGTGCACTTTCTGAACTGACTGATTATATCAGCACACGACTTATAAACTAACTTAAATCTAGAACAGACACAACATCCAGCCCACGGACGTTAATTCATCACTGTGAAAGGGGAAACCCAAATTTCACCAATGCTACATGTTTTCAACCATGTAGGAAACCGAATCCAGGACCCTCAACTCAGTTGAGAGACAAGCTACCAACTTAGTTAAGGTGTCGGACTTTTCCTGGCTAATTAGGATAGAAGAAATTTCTAGGATATTTCCCAGTTATAAAATCTCTGACATGTCTTTTCATAATTATTATTCCAGACTGTGGTCATACTGTACAGATATAGGCTCACACATAGTTCAGTTAATTGTATACCCCTGAAAGATGGGCCTACCTCAAATACCAAGATCTGAAGAAGGTCCTGCCTTGAACACACTTTTATTATCTTGAGTAGCAGCTATCACCACCACGTCTCGCCGCGCGTAAACAAACACACTTTTATTTAAAAAATATCTCTCTCTGTTTGCATAAAAGTAACTGGATAGTTGCGTTTGGTGATAGTCAGGGATGATGTCACATATATTGACTCCTGATGAAAATTGACTAGCGACCCATCTCTTTCTCAATCTTACAATCTCTAATCACACTAAAAGTTTCCCTCAGCCTTTTTTTCGGCGCGCGCGTTGTGTAGCTTTAACGATACATCAAAGAATGTTATATATATTACAAATATTGTAAACAAAATGGTGACCTGGTGGTCTAGGGGTAGGGTGTCAGACTTCTGTGCTGGCGACCGGGGTTCGATCCTCGGTCCCGGCCCAGATTTATCTGATTACCAAACCCTTCCTTCACCTCTGACAAGACATCTTGTGAATGTGAGGAATGCCAGGCCTCCACCGTGGTTCGGATTCCACGTTAAACTGTAGGTCCTCCATTTCATCTCACAATCACCCTACCATTACACATTAGCGTAAGTGCGTATAACCCGAACAGGTAGTAAGACGCGGTGCTAATAATTATAATTGTAAACAAAATTACACTTTGAAACATGTGCTGGGGTTTTATCAAGGAAAATGTCAAAGTCTTAAGCATGCGAAGCAGTTAACAATTTAATTGGACAGTATGAACCAGCGCCGCTCTTAGTATTATTATTATTATTATTTAGCACCGCGTCTTACTACCCGTTCGGGTTATACGCTTTAAGTACTAATTACGCTAATGAATTAAGGAATTGGGAAGGTTTAATTAGAGGAAGTGAACTCGTATTTGCGTGGAGAGAGAGTGGAAAACCATTTAGGAAAAAAACCCTCCAGTTCACCCGACCGAGATTCGAACCTAGATCTTCCCGTCCTCAGCAGTCGAGCTCAACCCGACTAGCGCGTTAGCCAACTACGCCACCGAGGCGGGTCACACTTAATAGACGTTTTGTTTGTGGGAGCTCCAGTTATATGCCCCCCACCTCCCCCAGCCAAAAAATAATATTTAGTGTTACTACAATCATTTGCACCGTTTGCACACTCCTAAAGACGGCCCTAGTATGAACAGAATGTTTTCTTATCTGACAAAATCTCCTAACTTTAATTATGGTCTCTCCCCCCTCTTTTAGGTGATCATACTTATTAGAAGTTTCTCAGCCAATTCGTAAATATTTTAATATGATTCCAGACTTTAAATTAAATGTAGGCAGCTGTTGGTTGATTCACTGTCTACGGTGCAAACTTTGAAATAAATGTGATGTTAATTCATAGCCCATCTTTCTTCAAAGACAGCCTCAGTGGTTTTATTTATGAAATAAATCTGTTTCTCCTACAAGCTGAGTATGACGGTGTAGTAAATACTGCCCTTATTCTTTCTGCACTGACATTAACAGGCCATTTAAAATAGTTGGCATTGGTCACACACACAAAATATTAATTATCGCCCTGGATATTGCACTGACCTGAGGGTAAGACCAAATACTGTAACATGGGGTGCGGCTTGAGGTCAAGCTGGAATACAATAGGCATGGCAGGGGGGAAAGAAAGGTATGTATAAGTGAAAACCGAGAATTAAAATGTTTCTGGGAATCTTCAAAATAGTGTAACTGGAAGTGGCCAAGCCCCCTCTGCTTTTAAAACTATGATGATCTGTTACTTCAGAATGTTGGTTCTATTTCTAACACAGAGGTTTTCGACCTTTTTTACGGTCGTGTGCCCTTATTTTAAAGGTTACATTTTAAAAATAAATGCATAGTGATTTATTTTTTTTAACTTTTCCCTAGGCTTGATAGTTTATTTTCCAAACAAAATCTCCCCTTGTGAAAGAAATATGTTATTTTGATTAAATCACAAACTACTTTTATATTTTACATGTCAAGCTACCAAATTCAATTAAAATATTTTAGCACAGTAAAAAGACTTGAACAAACTTCATATGAAGCTTATATGCAACTTAGACATAAGAAGAAAGGGATGGGGGAGTATTAGAATGAAAATAAAAACATATTACTAGCGATAGTTAATGAAAAACATAAGTTTTACATTATTTTTGCATAACCCTAAAAAAAACCGCTGCGTAGTACACACCGTTTGCCCCAACCCTGGTGAGTGTATATAATAGACTATGATCGTACGTAAGTACCTTTATTACAATGCTATTTTCATTCCCCTTTGACAAGACGTGTATTAATCACAACTTGTGAATGTGGGGAATACCAGACCTCCACCGTGGTTCGGATCCCACGTTAAACTGTAGGTCATCCATTTCATCTCACAATCACCCTACCATTACACATTAGCGTAAGAGCGTATAACCCGAACGGGTAGTAAGACGCGGTGCTAATAATAATAAATGTTTTAAACTCTTCAGCCAGCTGTCTGCAACCACAACCCCTATGGCGATTTGAATCTATTTGTAGGATTCAAAAGGGAAAAAAAGATATAAAAAATAATTGAAAATAATTGAAAATTTAACAATTTTATTAATGATTTTTTACCCACTTCGGTGGTCGTATGGTTCAAGGCAGTGTTTTTCAAATCGTGTTCCAGGGCTCCACCATAATTACCTTAGGGTTCCGTGCGGCAATTTTAGAATATTATTTATTTGTTTTCACGCTATAAAATAGCATCAATAATTAGCATTGCCAATTTTTTCAAATATGAATTAAGGACGTTTGACAAAGATTCAGCCAAAATATGTGATTTTCCCATTCATTTTATACTTGTGGTTTAACTGTCGTTATTGAATGTTCATAATATTAGTGTAAATTTTTTTTAAAAAGGGCTCAAAAAAGTGTTTTTTTCTGGTGCAAGGGCTCGTTTAATTTAAACAATTAGGGAACCCCTGATATAACGCGTCATTTTCACAATAGACTGGACTACTGATGACAGGAAAATCGGGATTCGAATCCCGGTCGGTTGTATTGAGGAGAGTTTTTCTAAGGCGGGGTTTCACTTTCTCTCCGCGCAAATGCGGGTACACTTCCTCTAAATTCAAAATGTCTCCTCCATAGCATATTAAAATAGTACTTTTGCATATTAACTGAACGGCGATGTAAAGTTTGTTTTTTATAATCAGTTTTGTCATAGATAAACTTTTGTTATAAAGTGTAAAATAAAAAAAATAGAACATTTTCTAGGAAAGTACTTTTACAGTTATGTTCGAACCTCTTCAAAAGTGAAATTATCAAGTTAGAGTACCTGGGGAATGCCCCCAAATACATTACTTACTCTAGTTGCTGTGCTTTTGTTTTATTTAAATATAAAAGAAAGCCGACGGCTATTGCAAAATAAGAGAAATTAAAATGACCACAAGTTATTTTCTCCAAACTACAATCTGGATCAGCAATTTGTCAAAACTATGTACAGTAAAAGAAAAGCTAAATAAGTTGTATCTTTAATGCTCTTACTTTCTCACAAAAAAATATAATAAATCTTTTCTTAGGTCTGTTAGAGAACATGTAAGTACTTTCTTTACGGTCTTGATGTCCCCAAAAATATGTTTTTGGCATACTGTACGTCTATAAGCCAAGTTTTTACACTTTTATAGGGGCTAAACGCTTAGATCACGTTTATTTAGACTTGTTTTTAATCAATATTTCCATAATATCTTGGTGAAGATGAATAGGAAAGAATATAATAAATAAGACTATTTACTTAAAGCAGCCAACTTAAGCCGGTATATTTTTTTCGAAAATACTCTTAACAACTTTTAACGAATTCAACTTATTTATAAAAAGAGCGCAATAGTTTATTTGACAAACGTTCAAATAGTAACAAAATCACGTAAAAAAAATCTTATTTCCCTGCGACACGTTTGGGATTTTGGGATATGCGCAATTAATAACACTAATGGGATGGAGATGAGAAAATTATAATTATAGGAAATGTACTCGCATTTGCGTGATGGTAGAGTGAGGAACCGTTTAAGAAAATACATCCTCGGTTCACCTAGCTGAGATTATAACCCAACCTCCTCGTCACTGTCAAACCAGACTAATCGAGCATGACGACTATACCGCGTGCCCGCCGATGCGAGTAATACGTAATTACCATATTGCACATTCACAAGCACGAAATACTCTTTCTGTGCCTCAATGCCTCTTATAATTATGATATTACTGTAGAGTAGTAAACATAAAAGTAATATTGATATTTCGTTGAGACACCCATTTTCATCACTATTATTTAATGGCACTCCTTGACCCGCGAACAAGTGCCTACAAAATCTTAACAAAACAGTTTCATAGAGAAATTACTCGAGAGTACTTCAATGTTCCAGCAAACTTAGCTACAGTCTAAATGCCATATGAAAAGCTTTATCTGACAGCTAAATAAGTTACTAGGTCTACTCCTTCGTATTCATACAAGCCATGCTATATGCAGATGCCACTTTTGACCGCTATTATCAATTCCTAAAATAACAATATAATAAAATATTTGAAAATGTTATCAATCTTTTGGTCGAAAAAAAGGTGTTTGTACTTTCTAAAAGGATCTTCATATGAAAATGTATCTATAGTCAATGAAATATCCTATAAAGTAGAGCATACACTATATATACATAATTTATAGTGAAAAGTAATTACTCTACAATTTGTAAGTGTACCGCTTCAGTCAAACCGATCACCGATCCCGATTATTAAAATTAATTGCTCATGCAATACTTATGTACAGCAAATAATTCAGATTATTGATTAATCACGTCATCTATTAAAAGCTAATATAATATTGAATAATTATTATATTGAATATTGTAACAATTAATGCACTTAATAAGGGATTGTAATCATAAATTAATTTATATTAGCAAGTGGAAACAGTATGTAAATAAAATGTTTGCTACCATTCGATTTGAAAATACATATCTACAAACTCTTCCTTTAGAATTTTTTTATTAAAACGATATTTTTTTAAGAATATTGTTGTTTTTAAAAGATGACAAGTTTTAGAGATAAGGTTTTATTAATTATTTTATAGCTTAAAATGGTACTTAGGTTACGTCATCAGTTCAATATGGTTTCTTGTCAGCGAAGCTGGTTGCATTTTGTCAACATGCTAAAATCATAGGGCCAGTTTCATAGTCAAATTTAGTACGCCTCAAGAGCGGCGCTACACTAAGTACCTGACGAAACCTACCTAAACTCGAAAATTCTAGTTTAGGTAGGTGTCGTCATGAACTTAGTGTAGCGCCGCACTTGAGGCGTACTAAATTTGACTGTGAAACTGGCTCATAGTGTTTAACTTTTGTTTGAGTGCAATATTTTTTTAAAAATCAATCAATAATTTAAAGTCCCTGTTTTTTTTACGTTTTAATTAAATTCCACAACATCTCCAGGTTTTCTTGGATGGCAAATTTCCCCGACTTTTCCAGATTTTCTGCCTGTAGCTAAACAACGAACTGCCAATTTGTTGGGTTTATCAGTTACCGGTCTTACGAATCAAGAAAAGACTTCTGATATAGTTTAATGGCTAACAGTTCAGTGAGCCCTGATATAATCAAGCGCCTCCAAACACCATATTAGACCAAAGTTGTGAGTCATTGATTTGAAATGCTAATAGAATATTAGCTTTAGGTGGGTTTTTTTTCTCACTTGAAGGTCAACGAGGTTAATGATTTCACCTGCTGACTCGGCCACGGCTATTTCGTGATGTAATACTACGATAATGGTTGAGGATGACAAATATTTGACTGGCCTTCAAGCTTTCATTAGTCACAACAAAACTAGCTGTAGTCGAAACGACAAGGTACTATTTTACTACGCCTCAAAGCGCAGCCTAGGCCACTAATGGATCCTGACAGCCACAAAATATCTCGGAATGTTTCTGTGGGTACACAAGGTTTTTGTTTGTTTGTTTAAGGAAAAAAATTTGCAAATAAAGAAAAAACGTTTTAGTTACGTAAGAACAAATACCAGTTTTGACAATGACATCCACATGTTGAGGGAAACGGAAAACATACATCATAGTTTGCTTTTTTTTTTGTGTGAATAGTTTTAAAAAAAAACGCGTTTACTACCCATCCGGACTCTTGTCAATATTCACATTAATGGCATAAGAACGAGGAAGATATAATTTAGAAGAAATTTACACACCTTTTCGTGGAGGAATAACTACCCGCTAGAACTGGATTCAAAACCCCGCCATCCCTGTTACCGAAAATTCATTTTAATGAGAAAAATACGCCTTAACAAGTTACCATGCAATCTTCGATGGGAGCTAGTTTAAATATAAGTGAACAAAGCTATATGGTTTCAAGGAGGATAAGCGCTAATGACTATAATCGGATAACCGTAGTTAGAGCCTTTATTAACAGTTTAAAAACGGATAGATCTACTTTCATGTATTCACAGGTTCTGTAGCTGTTTATTTTTATTGATGGTGTAAATTCTAACGATTGTAAGATTAATACAGTAATTAAATAACCTTTCGTCAACATGTTGGCTATTCTATATATCATACCCTTTTAATGCTCTTAAGGTCATTCGACTATCAAAGTTTTATTGAACAATTTTAACAAGCGTATTATTTATAAGCTATAAATAGTGATTCATTGAGTTCAAATCATCACAGTTTATGAGCTTGGGTAAAATTTGCTATTTTATGATTTTTACGTACCATTGTTAAGGTAACGTAATTAATTGTACGGGGCTGAAAATTAGTATAACTAGACATTCATATGAGGTGTACACAATGAAATAAATACATTATATCAATAATATGAATAAGAATATTAATATTATAAACATCTCAATGAAATCTTAATATTATAAATACTTCTCTGTGTACACCTAATAAGACTGTCTTAGTTATACAAGATTTCCGCCCCGTAGATTAATTACTTTACCTTAGCAACGGTACGCAAAAAGCATAATATAGCAAGTTTGACCCCTTCTAACTCATGAACTGTAATGTTTGAAATCATTAATCAATATTAAAGCTTGTAGTTTTGTTACAATTGTGCAATATAATTTTGATGGTTGAATGAGCTAAAAGGTTACAGGTTAGTTTTATTCATTCGGTAAACCCGTATAATAATAATAATAATAATAATAATATTTAGCACCGCGTCTTACTACCCGTTCGGGTTATACGCTTTTGAGTACTAATTACGCTAATGGATTAGGAATTGGGAAGGTTGAATTAGAGGAAATGGACCCGCATTTGCGTGGAGAGAGAGTGGAAAACCTTTTAGGAAAAACCACCCCCAGTTCACCCGACCGAGTTTCGAACCTCGATCTCCCCGTCCTCAGCAGTCAAACTCAACACGACAAGCGCGTTAGTCAACTACGCCACCGAGGCGGGTAAAACCCGTATAGAATGAACGAAACAAATAGGGCCTAGCTCAAATGATTTAACTACCTAATGTATTTATTTAGTAAGGCCCTCAATAAAGAAAGTGAATCAAGTATAAAACCTTAGTTCTGTATATATCGCGTTTGACTGTTGAGTATGGGGTACCGTATTCGATTCCCGGTATGGATGAAAAGTGTATCATTGGTGAAGAGAGGGCTTCCCCATTCATCGCGATAAATTCACGGCTGGGGTATTATTTCTTCTTTAGAATTAAGTTAGTTTGTAAGCTGTGTGATGATATAAACAGTCGGGTTTGAAAGTGCAATTTAAGTATCCCAAAATAAAGGCAAAAACTATTCAAGAAAAATGAGCATCTTCTGATAGCCCGCAATGGTGAGTACGCGGACAAAGGGGTCAGTCTGGTGTTATCTGATTTGCAAGAGGCAGGGAGGCCTAGGCTCGAATCCCGGTTCGGTGTCTCTAGGTTTTATTCTAAATAGTTTCCCACTCACCCTTCAAGCAAATGTGGGTACTTTTCATTTATATTTTAACTTCCTTACTATTGGCAATATGTGTATAGCCTGGATGGGTAGTAAGGCTCTGTCCTACGTCTAGGCGAGCGAATTAAAGAGAGATGCGCGGCGCGATACGAGCGATTTAGCGTGATGGAGTTCAAATCAGGAGCAATGATGACGTCACCAAGGAAACGAGAACTCGGTCAATTGTTTTTTTTAGCACCGCGTTTACTACCCGGACTAGGAAGGTTGTTCATTTAGAGGACGTGTACCCCCATTTGCGCGGAGATAGGTGGAAAACCACAATCAATACACCCTACCGCCATAGACCCCAATCTCCCCGTCTTTGATAGTTTAGTCTATTGCTAGAGTAGCGCCTTAGACCATGCGGCCACCAAACCACGAACGTGAGACACCGCCTAAGACGTGGTCCACACACAGAAAAATCTTCTTATAGACTTGCAATATGTTGCTTTTTAAAAATAAATGTTATATATTGTGTTTATAGCGTCTAAGTTTAAAAATAATTATTAAAATGCTTGGAACCAACGGTAAATACGTGCTACAACCATTATTTTTTATATTTTCAATAAAAATCTTAGTTTTTTTTTTACTCTGAAACAAAAACAACAAAGTCTATTTTCGATAAAATCTTTGATATTTGAACTCTGAGACAAAAATAATAAGGTCTGATGATAGAGCTAAGGTCGCGACTTTTAACTAAGTAGGTTAATCGCTTTGAGCCACAATCACGAAGAAAAGAGTTCCGGAAGTTCGAAGCAGAAAATGACCTACACAATAAAACTGTCATTGCCAACTGACAAAATGATTAAATGAATCAAAAGAATTATTTATATTGCTAACAACAAATGTAATGAATGGCACGTTTTGTTTTGGACATAAAGAAATATACTCAACACTAATATTCAGGATTATTTTAGTGGATAATCAAAAGAGACCAAAGGTTGGTTTTATACACGGCGTCTTACTACCCGTCCGGGATACACGCATTCTAATGATTCTAATGGGGTAGGAATGAAAATAATTTGTGTGGGGCAGAGTGCGAAAACAATTTAAGGGAAACACATCCTTAGTACACCAAATTAGGATTCAAATCCCAGCCTCCCCATCATATAAAAACTAGACTAAATGAGCTTAATGATGCATAGACTCCGTGCCCACCTATGCGAGTGTCTTAAAGAGCAGAAAATAAAACAAAAAGTTGCACCCACATTGGTGGGCACGTGGACTAAACGTAAAACCCGTCTTGTCTGTCTTGTTGGTGACTGGGAGGTTAGGGTTCAAATCCAGATCGAGTGTACTGCGAGTGTTTATTCATAAACAGTTGCCCAATATTCCTGAAAACGCGGATACATTTTCTCTAAATTATATTTTTATCCTCCTATCTCGTCAGTGTAAATATGTTGGTAGCCGAACGGATATAGTAGGATTCTGGTTGGAAAAAATAAACATAATTCTTTTCAGTCAACGAGGATATTATTTTATTTTAATTAATTATTATTAGTGTTATTTTATAACTATCGATAGTATATATCAAAAGTGACAGCTGAAGATCACATAGCTTGTCGTATGGGTACATTAAAGTAGATCTAGTAGCTTTTCTAGCTCTCAGATAAGTTTTAAATTTCTTACTACGACAATTGGAATCTATAATATATATGCACACACACACATGACAAACGCATCTTACTTTCTCTCTGTGTGTGTGTGTATATATATATATATATATATACATACACACACGCACATGTATATAATTAATCCCCAGACTTGTAATAGTAGATTCTCTGGCCGCAGTCTCGAAGCGAACAACCCATTGTTCTCGAAATTAATTAAAAAAGCTTGTAAAAGGTAGCAGAGTTTGGACATTCTGAGGGACCACCAACTTTACGCTCTATAAATTACAAATGTAAGTAGTAAAGTAACCGTTCCAATGCTCGGCGGTGTGCGGAGCACGTCACAGACGACAAGACTACACTTGATGCGTGGTCGTGATCTGGGAGACCTACTTATACACTTTATGCACATTTATTTTATGTCTTAGCCTAAGATAACGAGAAGAGTGAATTTTAAGGAGCTCCAGTAGAGCTCGTTTGGTTTGAACTTGGAAAATAACATCGTGGCGAAAACGCCGAAAAGGAAACCTCTTCAGCGAAGTTTCCCCCCCCCCCATGTGTGTGTGTATATATATATATATATATATACATACACACACGCACATGTATATAATTAATCCCCAGACTTGTAATAGTAGATTCTCTGGCCGCAGTCTCGAAGCGAACAACCCATTGTTCTCGAAATTAATTAAAAAAGCTTGTAAAAGGTAGCAGAGTTTGGACATTCTGAGGGACCACCAACTTTACGCTCTATAAATTACAAATGTAAGTAGTAAAGTAACCGTTCCAATGCTCGGCGGTGTGCGGAGCACGTCACAGACGACAAGACTACACTTGATGCGTGGTCGTGATCTGGGAGACCTACTTATACACTTTATGCACATTTATTTTATGTCTTAGCCTAAGATAACGAGAAGAGTGAATTTTAAGGAGCTCCAGTAGAGCTCGTTTGGTTTGAACTTGGAAAATAACATCGTGGCGAAAACGCCGAAAAGGAAACCTCTTCAGCGAAGTTTCCCCCCCCCCCTCCTCCCCCACCAAACTGTGCGTTTTACTACCCGTTTGGACTACGAGAATCTAATTACACTAATAAGGTAATTTGAAACATGTAGAAATTAGAGGAAATGTACCCGCATTCACGTGGAGGGAACGTGAGAAACAGCTTAGAATAAACCGTTATCAGTGCACCTGACTGGGACACAAACCCAGACCTCCCCATCACGTCACTCATTGGGTAAAATATTTTCTTCCCTGTTCACTTATTAGATCATGTATACTCTGGGCCTTAACTCAAGTAAGTTAAGATCTTGTTTAGCTGCGTAATTGGGTTACAAAACTACTTTTTCTAGCGGTAGGAATGAAGAAATGCACCCGCATTAACGTGGAAATGGAATGGGGAAAACCACCGTGAGGATCACAAGTAGAAAACCATCCCGAACCTCAACGCGACCAAGTGGATTGCGATTCTAACGCCTTGCATCCCTCGGTCACCAGTACGAGCTTACGATTTTCAAAATTTGTTCAAATTTCTTTCCTGACATAATATACTATTTTCGTGTTAAATAATATATAAGATCGTTAATAATGGTAACATATCACGAGAAGCAGCCCAAGGGAAAGTCACTCATGTCAACTTTCTTGCTTGTACAAATTATAGAGTTTGTTGTAGATACCAACGTCGTTCGTTCTCGTCGTTGTGCGTCGTCGTCTTCGTGGGTCGTAGCCGTACCTTCCCCCTCCCAGTTGTGTTCTGTATGATATACATAAACCACACCATTTGCATGACGCAAAATAATAAATAATAATAAGTTGCCAAAATATCAGACAGAAAATAATAATATATATATGGAGACGCCCCCTGACCCTATAATCGATGTGTTCAAAAATATTATCCCTCATTCTAGTCCCTTTTTTATATAATATTTTCGGAAGCTTTAAATCAAATATAAAAGGGATTTGCGACCCCAAACGTCATAAACCACAATAGTAATTATGTTGTCAACAAATATTTATCTATTTAGAAATCATTATTAGCATGTTTAATTTGAATAACTATTTTTTAACATTTAAAAAAATTACATTACACCAGCAAACCCTTGCGAAACTTTTGCACATTCAACCTTGCCCCCCCCCCCAAAAAAAAAGATTTAGTCTTTTGTTGGGTTGTTGAAATTAAATACTCAATGAAGTGTATACACAAAATAGCAAAGAGAGTTTATTTTCGGTAATTGATACAAAAATATTGTTAGATTTTTCTTTTAACTTAAATTTTAAATAATGTGTTTTAACGTAAACCCAAAATTCGGTAAAAAAAAATCCTATCCACCGATACCGTATTCATCGCTGTAGGCTTTGTATTAGTTGAGAAAAAGGGATGTTGACAAGAGAAATAATATATGGGATTAGTTGACAGCTTCGGTTCCCTGATCCCAAAAACAGGTCGGAAATTTTGCGATGTTTGTGCAAATATACACAGCTAAATACCTTTTTTTTTTAAAGAGACCTGAACCAATTCTTTATGACATCGGGGACCTTGTCCTTAATTCAACGACTAACGTAAATTACTTATAGATTCGCTATTGAAAATGTATAAACTCTGATATGAAAATCCTTGAAGTGACTGCTTTTATACTTCTATTTTCTTACGAATGGACATATCTGACAGCCATAAGAAGTTACTAGATTTATTTTAATGTATCCATACGTCAAGTCATATGATATGGAGCTCTCACGTTTGATAGTTATTATTAATATCTATAAAATAACACTAATAATATAGCCAAAAGTTATCATAATTATTATTATTATCGCGTCTTACTACCCGTTCGGGTTATACGCACTTCCGCTAATTTGTAATGGTAGGGTGATTGTGAGATGAAATGGAGGACCTACAGTTTAACGTGGAATCCGAACCACGGTGGAGACCTGGCATTCCACACATTCACAAGTTGTGGTTAATACACGTCTTGTCAGAGGAGAAGGAAGGGTTTGGCAATCAGATAAATCTGTGCCGGGACCGAGGATTGAACCCCGGATCCCCAGCAGAGAAGTCCGACACCTTACCCCTAGACCAGCAGGTCACCCAAAAGTTATCAACGTTGACAGCAATAAAGTATGTTTGTAATTTCTTAAAAGTGCTTCAAATGTTCATTCTTAATAAAATCAAGGTATATTAAAAAAATTAAATCAAAATCACTTTGGTAGAGCTCAAGAAATTTCTGTCGAAAGAAATGGTAGTTTTCTGAAATTACGCCTTCCTCTGTGAATATTTTTGAAATTTTTGGGCACATATTTGTTTTAGGTCTATTTGCGTTTATTATTGTCGGCTCGGTATAACTAAGCGGATTATGGTCAAAAGCAATCGTTTCACGTTTTATATATATATCCATTAAATTTGTCAACGATGTATTTATACAATTCCAATAATTTATAAGCTTGTATTTCCCATTAGTGAGAAGATAATATAAATAATATTAAGCAACAATGTGTTGAATATTGACATCACACTTCAATATTCTAAAAACAAGAGAATTACAAACACAATGTCTTTCAATTTATAAATAAGTTTTATTGTTAGATTTATTTTATTCGACATGCCTTATCGTGTTGCTACTATCTGTACAATGTATGATACGGAGGGTAAAATAAATTAAATAGAAAGAAAAAAATGAGACGATATTCTCAATAAAAAGAACCACTAAAAATATTGGGTTGCAGATAAAAACATTGAAAGAGTTCTATTCAGCTTATCATTTCAAATACAAAAGTACAACTTTAAAGGGGTTCGAATCCAGGACAGATATATCGAAGGTTTTAGTCTCATTTTCCCACCTCGCAAATGGAGGTACATTTACTCTAAATTATACCTTACTCAATTCTTATTATATTGGCGTAGTTAATATATATATACGCGCATATCCCTAGCGGGTAGTAAGAAGCGGTAAAAAAACGCGAGACTTTTCGTTCCAATTTGAGTAGAGTAAACGCCACTTGGTCCCTTCCTCCCCCCTTCGAATTAAGGGTTCGAAATCTTTCCTGAAGTCGCCTGAGGCGCTAAATATAAACCGGACATTGCGGCAGACTTCAGAACTGAATAAACAAGAGCATGGGGACGGGCGATATTGCTCACACAATCGATTATTTCCCATTTGCACACAAATACCCTGGTTTACTTACGAATAATCTTATCTGATAGCTGGGAAAAGTTCCCACATTTGTTGTCATGCATTCATACGCCAAATCATAATAAAAAGCTACAAGTGCATATGTTGAGCAGCTGTCACTTTTAGCAGTCAAAACTTTCTTAGCAGACTATCTGTATGAATTTTTTTAAAGAGATTTTACGTATGAAAATAACCTTTTTTTAATTGTTAACAAACGATAACTTTTAAAAAGTTACCTTCACTTCATAAATAAAGATGGCAAACAGAAGTCGGTTGATAACGTCAATACATGGTGTTGTATTCGTGCGCTTGTGTTTGGTTTTAGTTTGAATCATGTATGGGTTTTTTCTCTAAGTTATAAAAACCAATTTATTTTGACAATAATTTTATAATTTACGGTGACCAGTTACAGGAATATAAAAGTGTGAATATAATACTCTTTAATCTATTATTTCATTCACTATACTTTCCCTTGTTGTCACAAGTACGAAACAATAATTGTTTTATTACTATTTTTTGTTCTCTCAATCAGTCATGATAAAGCAAACTATAAAGTAATCCTTAAGGTGGGGATGTAGGGAGCGCGAGAAAATGTGTTTTTAAATTTTTTATATAAACTCTTTTTTTAGTCCAAAATAAATAAAATATTGCTTCAGTACAAGCATAGAGTTTAATTTTTAATTTTTTTTTTACATGGTAATATCAACAGTTGTTGAATATCTGTCATAAGCATTGAGACATTAGATGATAAACTTTTCAAATAAAGATAAAAATTGTTACTTAATTCCAGGACATCCTTGATGGATATTCAAGAAATGTTGATATCAAAATGCGAATAAAATTATTTTCTATGTTTGTATTAGAGCACTATTTGATTTATTTTGCTTAAAAAATTTCATAATGTAAAAATTGCAAAAACATCCTTTAACTCGCCTTCCATTCATCCCCACCTTAAGAAAGTATTATTAGAAGCGTTTGGTGACGCTTTTGATTAACTAGGGAACAGAAGCAAATCAAAACTATTTCTATGAGTGTTGAAATTAGTGACTTCAATCGATGTTTGCAATAGAAATGAAGTGCTCCTAAAGCTCGTTTGCATGATATATGACAAGTGCCGTACGTCCTGGCGACGACTCCCCTGAAAACAATCAAATGTCAAGAAGACATCGTTCGGCCTTCAAAATGGCATCAAGAAACTTATGTTTGGAAAATATAAGATTTGAATATCAAACAAGAAGTTGAGTGATAGTAATAAGTTGCTAGGTTATACCTAACAATCACGTCACCGTGAAATACATTGTGGATGACGAAATGAAGTTACATCTTGTGAAAGTTTCCGATTTGACTTTCAAACGACTATATACCTACTGGGTGAATTTCATCTTATTACTATTGGCATCTATTGTGCAATTTCTGAATCAAATGATTGTCTCAACACACGACTTAGAAAATTAACTTTATAAAATATACAGAACCCTGTAGGGCCGTTAATTCATCAATATGAAATGGTAAATCCTAATTTCACCAATTATGTGTGTAAATGTTAGCCACACCATAATTCGAACTCTTGTATCTTAGATCAGTGGGTAGATATGTCGTGCAGACTCTTTAGAGATTAATGTATCTTGTTACATACGTACGTATTTTAATGCTCAGTATCCGATAAGAGTAAAAATTTGGAAAATCTAGGTCTATAATTAAATTCCGCTAGTTTATTATAAATAATGAAATATGAATAAAAATAACCTACTTACCAGCCACTAAGAAGTCCAACTAGAGGGCTCTAGTTCTATTTCAGATAATACCTAAAATACTTTAATATTTTATACAGACGGATTCTATAATTAGTATCGTAAAACAAGTTTTTATTTGTGCGCCGCGTCTTATACCCGTTCGGGCTGTCCCTTTATTTAAACTACTGGGGTAGAGATGAGGAAGGTAGAATGTAGAGTCAATGTACCTACATTTGAATGATTGGAGAGTGGGTAACCATTTAGAAAAAACTACTTTCAGTACACCCGAGCAGGATTTGAACCCAGATCTCCCCATTATCGGCAATCCGGGCCAATACGACCACATACGCGGGTCCAAGCTGATGCGAGCACACTTTAAATTACCCTCACAATTCCTACGGGTAGGTCGTTAATAAGGGAGATATTGAATTGTGTCCCAAACAATGAAATGAGTCTCACCTTCATGTAAGGGTTGTCGGAGATGAGTTCCTAGGAGGTTGTCGGGAGGAACTTGTAAGGTTAGGTTAATTGCGGCTAGCTAAACTACATGATCGGCTGAAAGTTTCACAAAACACTTACAAGAACTCTTGCAACAATTCCGATGTTGTACTTCATTTAGCATGTTTTTTGAAAACGGAACTTAAGCCATTAATGACAAGCAGAGTTGGGTTGTTTTTTTCGCTCGACATACACTCCATGACTTTCGACATAGACTGACTAAAAGAGTTTATGTTTGTCAGAACAATAGAAGTTGTACCCTGGACTCAATTTAATGTCATCCGTCGATAAAACGCCGTTAAGCGGACAACTGTAGCAACAAAAAGTAGAGGTTCCCAACACACGGCCTAAAAGTTTTCGCCCCCCACGACGCAGTGAGACTATTATCAGGCCAGGCTGCTGTTGACACAGGTAATCCCGGCCAGAGTAGCTCGGTGAATAATCCATGGCTTGTCACACCTCTCGTCTGGCCAATCTGCACACTTGTGACTCACAGCTTCCTCGCTGACTGGATTATTAACAAGGTGGGCCAGTGTTTGCTAACGTTACACCGGCACCTCATAGTCTCGTTATTCCACGCACATCTTGATGGATCAAGTTGGGTTGGGCCGGTTACACATCAGTGCTTACCTAGGAATTTATTTATAGCGAATATCACACAGCTGATTAGCGCTGCGTGACGTTCTTCGTTTTACAACCACAAGTCGCTCAGAGCACCGTTAGTATTTTTGTACAGAAAGAACATATTTATGTAGTAAAAAAAGTATTTAACGACTAGCACCAAGTTAATGTAATAGAACAAATACGGTAGTAGTTTTTTAATCGATTTCCATGGTACCCACATCGATGGGCAGGCGGACTAAACTTCAAGCTTGTTTAGTTTGATTTTGACGGTGAGGTCAGGGTTCTAATCTCGTCCGGCTGCACAATCACCTCTCCCTTCACGCAAATGGGAATACGTTTCCTCTAAAATCTACCTTCCTCAGCCCTTCACCACTAGTATTGTCTAATTAAATGCTGCTGAAAGGCCAAACGGACTGTAGGGAGCAGTAAAGAATACTATCCTTATCCTGTTCATTTTGGTACTATTTTAATTTTACCCGATTAATAAAAATAAATCATCGTCTCTAAAAATTTATTTTGTGTTTTTTACTAATAAAAATTATACATTGTAAAGTTTGCATACGTGGCATGTGATGTGTTTTTTAAGAAACAAACATTAATCGGTATAGCAGCAGGTAAAACCTAGATTTAGGTAAGAGTGACTTTCTAAATATAATTAGTCGTATGCATAAAATAAAGATTTATTTAGATTGCACTGCACTGAGTATTACTTTCTCGAAGAGCTGCTAATGACATGAACACACGCAATGGATAGTCGTAGCATATTTTCATATTAAATTGAGCTAACTTTAAAACTCTCTAAGTGGAACGATTTAATCTCCGCACACTTTGCTACAAACCACGCGACATGTGTGTTTCAAAGACATTGATTATTTTAAAGGAAATGCTAATCATAGAAATACAAAATAAGAAGTACAAAAAAGAAACAAACTGATAAAGCTTATGCAAAAACCTTTCCGAATATAAATTAGGTAGTCAGACCTTTTAGAAAGTGTAGAAAAACACTTGTACGTCGGTTTTTAAAATGTATTCGTATCATTTTAAAATCTAGAACTTGGAACAAAGTTACTGTCAAACCAAAGCATAATATAGCACGGTAATTGTTTATCAGGGAAGGAATAGAAAAAAATACATAGATTAAAATATTTAAGAATTAATAGATCACGGGTGGTAATTGAATTAAAACCATCTGGACACATAAAGTGAAGTACAGCAGTGGTAGTAAATAAGTTTATTGATGATCTCGGTGGCTAAGTCAGTCTGTAGCCTCTCAAAGTTGCCACACAGCAGAGTCATAACATGCCTCTTTTTTACGCGCTCTTAGCTATGAAATGTCGCACATGCGCAGTCCAGAGTTTCCAGTAAGTCTTGTATCCACTCAAGTTTCTGGAAACGGGTTCCATTTAAAGATGGGCAAAAGTTAGTCCAGAGTACATTTCCATTGTATAAATTGACTGTATTATGCTTGAACAGAATATATTCTTTCGTTTTCAATTACTGTTAACAGTGGTAACCCTAGTGATTAGATGAAATTACGTCTCGTAGTCTCAGACGTGCATAGTGATGGCCTGTCTAGAATCAGTCGCAGCTACTTGTCAAATACGTAAACCCAACAACGATTATCATCTAAGGTTCGATAAATCAACAAAGCCTTACCGTTTTCTTACTTTTTATTGATCCTTCTTAATCCATACGGGTAGAAATTATGTTTTCCACATTTTATTGCTAACATTCTTTTTTTTTTAAACAGAAAATAAACTGAACACGTCTTGAGAGCCCTTCTCACGGCCGATTAAATGGGACAGTGGATACCCGATTAACCAGGATATTAGATTTAAAAAAAATCCTTGACAGCAGCGAAATTGAAATCAGAAAAACACCACAATTATTGTGTCGATATGATTATTATTTTAGGAGGTATTTAACATGTACTTTCTGGAACCTACTGATTATTTCAACAAATTACTTACACACAAACTAAATTAATCTCAAAACAGACACAACATCTAAACCCAAGCCATTAACTCATTACTGTGAACAGTTTAAGCCCCAATTTCACCAAATATTAATAATTCAGCCTTGTCAGGAATCAAAACGGGGACACTTGGCTCATCAGGCAGACGCACTATCGTCTGACCTAAGGTGTCAGACTGCCTTAATATCGATTCAAACGTGTTACGTTAAAGACGCTCACTTATTATTCTTGGGCCGTCTCGCCGTTGGAACTATGTGATAATTTGAATGTCTGGCGAGTAGGTGACTCTAAGATTGACCCTAGTCACCCTTCTGTACTCATCTGACTGCCAAATGAAGAGTCATGAGGTCACCGGCTCGCCTCTCATCCAGTTGAACGATCTCTTCGAGATTAGTTCACCAACACTTCGAAAACAATCACATTTTTAGAGAAAGACAGCTAAGCTAATAGATCTAATTTCATGAAATCAAACGTCAACAGGTGACCTGGCGGTCTAGGGGTAAGGTGTCAGACTTCTATGCTGGCGGCCGGGGTTCAATCCTCGGTCCCGGCAAAGATTTATCTGATTACCAAACCCTTCCTTCACCTCTGACAAGACATCTTGTGAATGTGAGGAATGCCAGGCCTCCACCGTGGTTCGGATTCCACGTTAAACTGTAGGTCCTTCATTTCATCTCACAATCACCCTACCATTACACATTAGCGTAAGTGCGTATAACCCGAACGGGTAGTAAGACGCGGTGCTAATAATAATAATTAAAAAAACGTCAACATTTGTTCTGCAGTTATTACTCTTGATAGGTAATATCATGGCCTATAAACTAACACTAAACTAATGATCTTGTAAAATGTTGACAATTTTCCCGTCAAAACATAGGTTTGTATTTTCTTAAAGACCCTTCATATGGAATTATTGTATTGTAGAGTGAAATCTGACCATCCCACATCTTTTATTCCAAAGCGTCCTACAACCCGTCCGGGCTATATACATTATAATTATTATGGGGTAGGGATGAGGAGGTAAAATGTAGAGGAAATGTAACTTACCCACATTTGAATGGAGGAAGTGACAGAAATCATTATGAGAATCCATAATTAATAATGTAGAATGTTCTGACCTCAAGCAATTCGCGAAATGTACAAATGAACGTTTTTTTCTGAAACAGATGACCGGAGTTCAGCTTACATGTGACTAGTCTTTAGTCAGATTAACCAATTATATATTTCTGGGCTGTCCCTTGATTTGAACGCAGGAGCTCAGTGATCATATTCTATACCTCTATTAGTAGGACAGTCTAAAGAGCATCAACAGATCTTTAATTGGTGATCAAACTTGTCATCTTGTGCTGAAATGCACCACTTAAGAGACTGTCTCACACCACGGCTGGAAAACTAACTTAAGAATGTCATGCCACTCAAATCATAAATTGCATCACGGTGCGGTTTTCTGTAGTCTTTATTAAAGTGGTAGAATTATTGAGACCATTGAAACTGTTTTACCATAGTAAAACACAACCAAAATGAATATATATATATATATATAGTTTAAAAAATCTATCCCAATTTCGTTGTTGTCAAATTACGAATGCAGAGAACAATAAGTTTTCTGGTTCGAGCATAATTTTGCACCCAATATAGGCCTATACCGGTTAAGGTTCGGGTTGAAGGAGATATGAGAAAAGACCGGTAGCTTTTTTTTTGCCAAAATAAACAGATTATTGCTCCAGTAGAAACAGAGTTTAATTTTCTTCTCGAAGTGATATCAACACTTGTTGAATATCTGTCATGGGCATAGCAGCATCAGATAATAAAACTTTTTTAAATGCAAACAAAAGTTGTCATTCAATTCCAGAACATCCTTGACAGATATTCAACAACTGTTGATATCAACATGTGAAAAAAACTAAATTATATGTTTCTACTGGAGCAATATTTTATTTATTTTGACAAAAAAAAAGTTTTGCTGCAAAAATTGCAAAAATATTGGTCTTTTATCGCGTCGACTTTCCACTACATTTTAATCGACCATGAGATTCAGGTTTCTTAAACGTTAGGCCTTATTCATGTCTTGGATGTTCACGACTCGAAAAATATATAGTGTTTCCATTCTCAAGACAGGTTTATCCGTCAGAATAGTTCCTTAATTGAGTTATACGCCGGCATATTAATAAATATGAAACGTGACGGAACATCGCATTTAAGTAAGAAGGAGAACCTGGTATTTTTGTTCATATCTCGACGTGGAAAGTGTGTTATTAATGGGTGGGAGGAATCTTGAAAAGAAAAGAAACCATTGCTGTTCCACCAGTATTGTAATTATGCACATTATACTTTCCCTCTCATACCGGCTATAAAATTATTATGTGAACATTTCTCAAGGCGTTTACTCAAGGTTGGCTACCGGTCGCCAAATATCTCCCATCATTATTCAGAAATATCCCCCCGAAAGTTTGGGAGAAGATCAAGTTGTTTCACTTATAACAGCATTTTGTATGTAAACACTGTAGAAGGTGCGAGATTTCAATCCGGTTTTGGTTGCGTGATGTCCCTAACCACACTTTTTAAAAACTATTTCAACTTTATACTTAACAACAGGGCCGGTGCAAGGGTTTCATACCCCCTAGATGGGACTTAAAATGGGGTGACAAATACTAAAAAAAATATCCAAAATTTAACTAAAAAATGAGTGACAACTCTTCCCCTTCCCCATTCCTAATATTATTATTAGCACCGCGTCTTACTACCCGTTCGGGTTATACGCTCTTAAGCTAATGTGTAATGGTAGGGTGATTGTGAGATGAAATGGAGGACCTACAGTTTAACGTGGAATCCGAACCACGGTGGAGGCCTGGCATTCCTCACATTCACAAGATGTCTTGTCAGAGGTGAAGGAGGGGTTTGGTAATCAGATAAATCTTTGCCGGGACCGAGGATTGAACCCCGGCCGCCAGCATAGAAGTCTGACACCTTACCCCTAGACCACCAGGTCACCCCATTCCTAATAAATGTGTGCAAAAATATTACTCATTCTTCCCTTTCTATTAATATTTTCGGGAGCTTTTAACTAACTATTAAAATGATTCGTCTCCAAAGCTACCCCAAATGCTATAAAACCATCAAACTAATTATGTTGGTAATCAATATTTGAAAAAATATATATTCTTAGTATTATATAAAATATTTAGATGTCATTTCTTTATTTATAAATAATTATTAGCGTATTTAATTATGATTATTATTTTTTTAAACACTATTTGTTGTTGTGACACGCCCCTAATACTTTTGCGCCCAAGGGGACAGACTATTGTAGCTTCGCCCCACCTTACTCTCAATTATTTGGGGAGGGGGACGCCAGAACGAACCTATTTACGTTTTAGATAGAAAAATAAAAATAATTTGTTGCAATTGAATAATACAAAATATATGACAAAGGAACTAATTATATAAGTCACCTTAAAAAGAGTTACCTTAATTAATTGCTTCAAATGTAGATTTTCAATTTTCTGTTTAAATAACATCACTGTTTCTTTAACGGTACTAGGGGGTGTCCCATTTGAGCGGGCTATCGGGGAGGAATAGGGGTGGGTAGTAGGTTGAGGACGTGCACGTCTCCCTCCTTACCCCCCGCTTTATTGGGTTTGATGAATAGCTCATATACGGTGGGAGTGTAGGTGACAGCTAGGAGAAGGCACTTTATTGCAAACATTAGCTGAACCTATTCGGAAATAATTATTATTTACTTCGTAATACTATATTATCAATAAAAAGTGTTATCAAACGATTATAATAATACTTCCAGCTAATGTTCGCAATAAATAACCTTCCACCGTAGATGAGCTATACATATAGTAGGATTCCGGTATGAAGGGAGATTTAGAAAATACAAGTGTTTTTTGCTGTAAACATTGTTAACATTTTACTATTTCGTTGGTATTATTTTATAGATACTGACGCTATCAATCAAAAGTAACAGCTGCAAATCATATGGGTTGACGTATCAAGATATGAAAGCTAGATTTAGTAACTTTTGTAACTGTCAAATATACTGTTCTGCCTTCAAGAAGCTTACTATTGACATTTTAAAACCATGAAGGACATGATTAATGGAGTTTCCTGATCATATCTCGCGAACGTTGGTATATATAATCAAGAAGGGCGCCATCAGGCCGGGGAGTAAAATTATTGATTATTAATTAACACAAGCTATCTGACATCTTTTGTGCAACTAACATTCAAGATGACGTCCACTTTTTCTCAACATCAACTTGATTCAAAAGTATCCCTATTTCAGACTCGCATGAGTGTGTGCACGAGTAGGGTCGTCGGCTCCATTTAGCCTGGTTTTTCGATTACAGGGTAGTCGGGATTTGAGTCCAGGCTGGGTGCATTTAGGATGTTTCTTACTAAATGGTTTTCCACTCTCTTCTTTATTCATCCTTACCTCATGCGGATAGCCCAGATGGGAAGCAAGACGCGGCGCATCTTTCTCGCACTTACTACAGCAGCGTTATAGTGGTTGAGCTCCTAACTAACGCAGACCTATTGGTCGATAAAGATCAGGGAAGAGTGCGATATATAATGTAGTACCAGGCAGCAGGCTACTCACCAATCTAATTATGGATATATTTTATATAATTGGTTTTAGGTGCGAAATGGGTCAAATATATTCCCATTTTATAAATATTTATCTGTTATGACTTATGATCAACAAAAGGCAAGTCATCATACTCTGTGGACGGAGTATTATTGGGCTTGGGAAGGGATGGGTGTCGATGGGCGCTAACATGCTCTGCTCCAATCGCAGATGTATGTATACCTTAGCTCATCACCGTTTTAAGGTAATATTTGAGTTGTATAGCTCGATATTGACCGATGCAAAATAGGTTCAAACAGCTTGTGTGCGCCGATAAACTAGGGTCAACGTACACGTGAACATGTTATTTAAAATGTGAAGGCACGTTCTAATAGTTAAATTGCGAGTCCCCGGAACCAGAAGCGCTTGGCAGCAGGTTTGATCATCTCAGACACACACTCATATGTACCTCGAAAGATTTAAATACAGCATATATGTTATTTTAATTTGGACAGGCTAGTGCCTTCATTGTCCACCAGATATTTAAACTATATATATATATATATAAATGTAAAGGGCAGGGGCGTACCAGATTAGGCTTTAAC
>CABFOV010000324.1:139613-158492 GCA_902141375.1 Timema poppense
AATTTCATTCTGGCACAAATACTCAAGATTCGAGTGACAATAAAATATCACGATCTCCTTCTCTTTTTCGTTTCTCAACAAAAAATTTTCGTCTTGAATAGTTTTTATTTCAATTGAATCTATGGCAAATTGAATTTCTTCGGAAGATTTAGGCAACTTTGGCGGTGTTTTTAGTTTAGTGTGGTTGATGTTATTCCTGATACATTTAATGTCCTTGCGGGTCAATGTTTTTATAGTTTTTTTCTGTGTCTGTACCTTTGTGTGGATTAACTTTGAAGGCCTTACTTCAATCTCTTCAGCTTTCCTCTTAACTGCGTTGCTAATGTATCTTCTGTTCAACTCTTGATCTAGTAGTGGTTCGTGGTTGTGTTCATTTTCAGTCCGCGAGAAAATATTTCCACCATCAAGAGTAAATATTTTAGCCTTGCAGTCCTTTTAAGTGCATCTCCACCTCTCTTACCTCGTCAACTTTAATTGATTCACCTGTCGATACATATATTTATTATAGACAATCAGAACTTTCCCTTTTTCACTATAAATCCTTTCCATATCAATAATTCTCGCAAATATTATCACAGTTCACATAAAATCCGAAAAAAAAATTACACCGGGACAGTCACTGTTGTCGAGACAATTAATAAGTATTGGACAGACGGATGTCAATACTACTGTTACAAGTCTTGTTGGGGGCACTTAAGGCGTTTTTACATTCCTTTACTAAGGGGAGAGATTGTTTGCGATGGTCTTTGTTTGTATCATCCCCCTCACCTCCCTCACCGACTACCTGAACTTGACTTGGCGCAATTCGGGTCCGGGATTAGTAAACAAATTTTAATCCCTTAATAACTGGCGCAATTCGGGTCTGCCCATTTTGGTTGGAGGAGTTTGTCATGTAAAACTAATTATAAGAACACTGACCACAGCGCGCGTTCCCTAACATCCCACCTTAACAAACACGTTAACGCTTAATTTTTCAACCATGAACCGGATTTGCAGCCTTCTGATCTCGTTTATAGAGTTTAGCGCTCTTGCGTGTCTTGTTTTATAGTGCAGTGCTCGTAAAGCTGATACCGAAACGAGACCACCGCCGTATTATACCAAAGTAGACCCACTGGTCATGCATAAAATACATTACGTGGCTTTAGCTTCGATAAATTAGTTGTAAATCTTACGCGGCAGCTTAGATAAAGTTCTTAAAGTGGCAGTCCAGGCCTATTATTACTTACTATATGGCATAGGTCACTCGAAAGTTAATTGCCACACTAGCAAAAATACATCACCTATTTATATCCTGAGCTAGTTCTATCCAGACCACCTCACAACAAATTATACCTATCTTGAGCTAGTTCTATCCAGACCACCTCACTACACATCCCTATCCTGAGCTAGTTCTATCCAGACCACCTCACTACAAACCTCACTACAGTCCCTATCTAGAGCTAGTTCTATCCAGACCACCTCACTACACATCCCTATCTTGAGCTAGTTCTATCCAGTCCCCCTCATTACACCCCATCTCTTACGGGTCCATTCTAATGTTATCCTCCCATCTGCATCTAGGTTTTTTCCAATGTTTTCCAGTCAATACCCTGAACACGTGTTCTAGATTCTTCCATTCACATTGCATGTCCCGCCCATCCTAATATACGATCCTTGATTATGCTAACAATGTATTGTGATGGGTACATAGTATGTAACTCATCATTATTTAACATCCTCCCCTCATAAGAAACCTCACCCATTTTTAGAGCAAATAAATTCCTAAGGGCCTTGTTTTCGAGTACCCTACATTTGTTTTCGTCATGTAAGAAAAGACCACGTTTCGCACCCAGAGAGAGAACAGATAAAATTATTATTTTGTATATCTAAGTTTTACATTCCTGGAGAAATGTCAACAACTTACTGACCGAGTAATAGCATGCATTTCCCGACTGTATTTCTTTTCCTAATTTACAATCCAACATCGTTATTGCTAGTTAAAATTGTCCTTAAGTATTTAAACTCACTAAACTTTTCAAATGATATATTGTTCGCAGTAATCTTTAAATTATCGACCCCAATCTGTGTTCTCTGTGTGGTCATACACTTTTCAGAAGAATCCTCAACTCTTTGAACAGTTGGAATATATACGCATCTTGGGGATCACAAAACACTGTGATCGAATGAAGGAGCTCTGCAGAAACTCACAAGATACGATCCACACCAGAGCTTTGTGTCGACGACCATACATGGATCGTATTTGTACGACGATCACGATCACGATCACGCAACCCACGGATCAGCTCGTTTCCGGCGGCCCGGCAGAGGACATTGTTACCGGTCCGACACAAGGTTCTCCGGGGTGAAGATAGATAGATACACACACACGTGCACGGGAAATTAACACACGCGGAGATTACTTACAACTAACTAGAAGCTACTGCGTGCTGTTCTATCGCCATATGGAAACGAAAGGACATCCTGTTTCAATCGAATATATATTTCTACAATGACACTCGCAAAGAGCACGCTCGTCTCGATGTCTAAGTGGTTAGAAGGGCTGTCTCTGTTGCTTGATGCCCGAGTGACGCATATAAGAATCTAATTTGCACGTACGGGTTCAATCTATTAACCGGTTGTTTTATTCCCTCAAGATAGATTAGGGAATCAGCTATTAAGTGTAGGGAACGCGAGTTGAGGGCAGTATTTTTGGAGTTTTTTTATAGTAAAGTGTTGTTGTTTTTTGTCAAAAATAAACAAAATATTTCTCCAGTAGAAACATCGAGTTTAATTTTCTACACATCGTATCAACAGTTGTTGAATATCTGTCATAAGAATGAGAATTTTTTTTAAATTAAGAGAAAAAGTTGTCATTTAATTCCAGAACACCCTCGAAAGATATTCAAGAGCTGTTGAGGTCACCATGGGGAAAAAAATTAATCTCTATGTTTCTACTGGATAATTGTTTGATTTAGTTTGATTTAAAAAAAGTGTTTGCATAAAAACTGCCAAACTACTGTCCTTAAGGGTGACCTGGCGGTCTAGGGGTAAGGTGTCAGACTTCTATGCTGGCGGCCGGGGTTCAATCCTCGGTCCCGGCACAGATTTATCTGATTACCAAACCCTTCCTTCACCTCTGACAAGACATCTTGTGAATGTGGGGAATGCCAGGCCTCCACCGTGGTTCGGATTCCACGTTAAACTGTAGGTCCTTCATTTCATCTCACAATCACCCTACCGTTACACATTAGCGTAAGTGCGTATAACCCGACATATTTCAACAATTTATAGTCAGTGGCGTGTCATGGCGTGTTGCCAGGGTAAGCAAGACATGTCTAAACTGTTGTTTTAATAACTCGAAGAACATTCATTGGCCAGCTATTAACGGAAAGACATTCCCATACGAGGTATGTAGAGCAGAGTCTATGTGGAGTCCAATTTTAATATAAAGAAACTCTTAGATAATACTTTTTTTTCCTGCCAAAAGTGATAACATATATCGATAGTGACAGCTATATATCACATGAGACGTGTGAATATGTGAAAGCAGATCTAGTAGCTTTTACAACTGTCAGATAAGGCCCTTCTTGTGAAAATCGGACTGTGTGATTGATAAAATAGGGGCCTTGTAGAGAATAACCTATTATCCCCAGATTTAGCCCCAGGTACAGTTTTAACAAGCTTTGCTTACCCTGGCAGCTCTCCACGACACGCCTCTGGTACCAGTATTATTATAACATGATCACAGAACGAAGCAAGGTAGCCCTTTAGTGAGTATACCTGTAACAACAGAATAGAGTAGTGTTTCGCAAACTGTGGTACGCCTACCCCCAGAGGTACGCAAATGATTTCAAGACTCACGCGACTTCCCACCAATTTTTATTAGTCATAAAATATTTTTTAGAAATAGGAAGTCTGATAAAAAAAATTAAAGCAAATTTTGAGGTGATATCATGGACTTTAATAGATCTTTATTCCTCTATATCGCGGCTTTATTTAGCTAACCATCAAAGCCTTTCCTTTGTATAAATACTTAACACGATATCAGGTAGTTGAATCTTTTTTTAAATGATTATCTAGAAGCAGGGTGACCAGACGTCCACCTTTTCCCAGACATACCCTACATTTCAACCCTCTGTCCGACGTCCAAGAGGAATTTTCAAAAATTCTTAAATTCTTTCATTTTGACAAAATAAATAAAATTTGTCATTTTTTTGTGTTATTTGCTCTCAAAGTGATCTAGCATTTAGAAATTCTGCCGTAAAATGGCATTTCAGTTATCACTAACAGTCTTCGTGCGTTTTCGTCAGCAAACTCTCCCGCGATGTTCACGTGATGAAATGTGTGATTTCTATTGGATGCTTGTATGCCGTCAGCAACCAATATCAGCGAGCGTTCTAAGTTATCAGTTAATCTGAAAAATATTCTTGAACGCACAATACTATGTGTAATATGGTCATAAATAATTAATAAACCACATTAAGTGAATTTGTACAAATACATTTTGAACTTTTATTTTATAATGTCCTACATTTTGGTTTTGGGAGTCCTTGTCCTTCGCGCCAAAGGCATCTGGTCACCTTGTCGGTAAGGGCTACGGGTTGGGCCATGGCCCCGAAAGGGGTATACTACTGGAGAAAGTTCGGGAGAAAATGTAATAGAGGAATAATCTTAGCTCCGTATCTACGGGCGTGTCTTTATGACTGTAAATACTGTATATTAATTTTATAGTTCCCAGACGCATAGGTGGCGTAACTGTGACTGCATCGCATGCACAGATAATAAACACATGCTGTGCATGCACGAAAACGACAGATACCAAACACCAAACATGTTTTAACAGGGGCTATATAATACAAACTAAAACGAAAAACTCAACAATAATGAAGACCTCATTTTTCGTCAAGAAGTTGTACTGAGATTGTAGTTCGATTCCAAATACCCCGAGTAAGTTAACCCTCTCAGTTGTGTTAGCTGACTTGGAAAAGACAAGGCAGATTGCATTCGTGTTTGTCACTGTATAGGAAGGACCTTCTAGAAGACACCCAATAGGCCTACATTAATTTTTTTGCTGTGAACATGGGTAAAATTTTACTATAAGTAATATTTTAAATAATATGTTGCTATATCACTAAAAAATAACAGCCTCAAATCATGAAAATTAGCGAGGGGTGAGGAGAAGGCTCAGCTTCCCCCCCCCCCTTCCCACTCTCCCAGAAAGTATGATTACTAATGTTTTTTTTATAGTTCTCGTCAATGTCTAGACCCGTAGCTCATTGGAGTCATATACACAAGCCGTAATATCTACAACCCATTAGGTTTTAGTAACACTTAAAATTGCTTCAGGTTGACCGGGACCCACCAGTGGTTTAAAACCCACAGATTAGGAAACTATTTCACTTAATCTCAAAACTGCGTCAATTTTCGAAAAATGTCATTGAAACCCGTCTATTTTACGTTTTTTTTTTTTTAAACTAACTCTCTGACCTCAAGGAACTCTAAAGTTCATGACTGCCAGAACGTAAGCTCGCCATTCAACCTTATCCGATCTCTAACGCTTCACCTCCTTCAAATCTATATTAACATTATTTTCCAATCAACATCTTGCTTATATTTTCAGGTTTTCCAGTGACTAAAATTTTGAATACACGCCTGATATCACCCATACGGGCTAAATGATCCACGCAATCCAGCCTGTTTGCTCATCCCTTTTAGTCCCAAATATATTTCTCACCACTTTGTTCTCAAAAATTTCCAATCTATCCTCTTGGAAAAGAATGAAATATCACGGTTCATATCACAAATTAAGATTGTTTATAATCTAAAGCCCCAATGATATCTTTCAACTTCACATTTGCGTAGGCCATATTTTGAAATAACAAGATAATAACTAAATATTGCTGAACAGCTGAACGTCTGCAATGTTTTTCAAAGTTCCACAAGGCGGCCCATTTTATGTACCCTTCGTTAACCATACCATGTAGTACGCTCACCTTGCATTATTCCACTATGGTATGGCTTTTAAGATCATAGAGTAATCCATCAAGGTAAGACTGCTACCTTACAGGGGAGACGGAGTGTACGTAAATTTAATCATAGATAAAACTTACAACCCTCCCATCCACTTCGTCGGCTCATCGATTCGGCGGGTGTCGCATGAACACATGAATATTGTCGTTCCGCTGTATATGTCGAAATCGTCATTACAATTAACCTTCTCTTAGCTAATGTGGGGAATTTGATTAGACTGTCACAAACATTTTGTTTTCAATAACATTCTATTACAAGACATAAAGTTCCTGCGATGAAAGCCAAGTTCATTTGAATAGTACCTCGAATATGTGAGTAGGTTTTATTTAATAGCTCTGCAATCATATTTTTGCACCTTTTGCCACTATTTTAATAAAACAAAATTACTTGTATTTGCCAGGTTTTCCAAAAGGAATTCCTATTTTTTCAGATACTTTATCCTTAGAGAGTGACATATAGGACTGATATTTCCCTTTTCATTAAAATTGACTAGTGCTAGTTCACGTCAATGATGTGATTTGACCTTGATGAAGAAATATATGGAATAATTACTCACCCCAATGTTTAAGGGTGGAAAGGGGGTGGCGGTGGTATATAAGATGAGTTACATGTTAAAATAAAAGTACTTGGTTTTAAAATTTCACCTTTTCTTACATGTAAAGTCCTAATTTAAAGTTTTCCAATAAATTTAATAAATTCACATATATTCTAGTATTATCTTTAGTTTTCACAATAATAGAAGACTGGAGATCAAAAGTGGAAAAAACATTTTCATTTCAGCCCACATCAGTGAACACACAAACTAGGCGACAAGCTCGTCTATACTCCATTCACGGTAGGAATTACTCTCTGAAAGGTCTTTTTTCCTACTAATATCCTACTGTATAAAATATTTCTGGTAGGGAAAAGGGCCTTTCAGAAAACCATTCCTACGGTGAACGGACTTTAGTCTGGTCCGTCTGTGACGAGGAGGTCGGGGTTGGAATCCAAGTCGAGTGTAATGAGGGTGTTTTTCCCAAATTGATTTCTCGTACACCCGCAACGCAAATACGGACATTTACTTTATTTTTAGCACCGCGCTTTAATACCCGTACGTGTTATACGCTTATGTACTAATTATTCTAATAGTTTGAGGAAGTAGGAAGGTTATATTTAGATGAAGTGTATCCACATTTGTGTGGAGGGAGAGTAGAAAACCATGTTGGAGAAACCCCCATCAGTACACCCAACCGAGATTCGAACTTCGATCTTTCCGTCATCGGCAGTCTAGTCTAGTGAAAGAGTAGCGCCTTTGAGCATGTGGCCACCGATGCGTGTTGTCTCGAATTAACGGGTCACTAGCCCATTTGTTTACAATAAATTATAGCCTATAGGCCTATATATAAAGCACTATGTTTTAATAAACACAAATAAAAACTCGAAGGGTAGGCCTATATCTTGAGGTGTTATAAACCTGTACCTATAAAAGTTGTTTGTACTTTTTATTTCTTAGGAGGGGCAGTGAAACATTATATGTGCAGTAAAAATAACAAAACATTTATTTTATGACACACGCTTTTACAAAAATATAATGTTTCTATTCATAATTAAAAGTATATTCAATAGTCAAAACATCCGCTATCCTCACACACATAAACACACAATCATTACATATGTGAACTTGTGAATGTGTGGAATGCCAGGCCTCCACCGTGGTTCTGATCCCACGTTAAACTGTAGGTCCTCCATTTTATCTCACAATCACCCTACCATTACACATTAGCTTAAGTGTGTACAACCCAAACGGTTAGTAATACGCGGTGCTAATAGTAATAATTATTACATATGTGTGCGAATAGATACACAAATAAACTTCAATTTGGCGAGCAAAATTTATTGAACTTCTGAACGTAATAAATTAATGATAAAACATACTACTAACATGATCTACAATGCTCGCCATCTCTCTTAAAGTAATTAAACACGTAGTCCAACATATATAATATTATGTTGTTCATTGAAATTCCGGACGAATATTTATTAATATTATTGGATTCACGTCTTACTACCCGTCCAGACCATCAGCATATTTTACATATAACCCAATGGGAAGAGACCATTGGGAAAATCTAGGCGCAAATGGGAGGATAGCTTTAAAATGTACCTGATAAAGATAGGGTGCAATGAGGTGGGAGGGGTAGAATTAGCTCTAGATATGGAGAGATGGCGTATTTTTGTAAGAGCAGCAATTAACTTTCGAGTTCCCAATGCCATAGAATAAAGTAATACTCATCAAAAGTAACAACAGCGGATCAGATGACTTTACGTATTAATACGTGAAAGTCGATCTAAGAACTAGTTGAAAAATAAGACCCTTTTTATGGAAATTATACTGTATTTCTACGATGATGGCTTGTTTATGTGGGTTATAGGTCTAATGCCTGCGGCGACCTAGTTATGATCTCAAACTTCGCCTGACGGGTTTCAAAGTTTCGATTCGGATCATGTCTAGTGAATACCAGACCCTCCCTCCCACTGACTCACACATTCACGCTGCTCTCAGTATTGTGTACTGACAGGTAGTAAAGAAGGTGAAAGTATTTTCTACGTGTCATAAAAAAAACACATTGGCGTAGGTATTTACAGATCCTGGCAGACCACATATTACAAGCAAGCCGGGTCAAACATACATTTCTAGGTCACATAAACCTTCTATGGAATGTGATATCATTCCTGCCCGAGCCGCATTGCACAAAGAAATTCATTCCGACACACATATTAAACTATTGCCCACGAAATACAGCTTATTTATTATTTTGGGTACTGTCGAAGTATTTACTAGACACAACATTCCATGTTGCTATGAATGTTCATAAACATTCCAATGTTGCTAAGAATGAACAAATGTAGTCATCATAGCAAGGCCAATTGATTTCTCTTGGTATGTTTTACTGTAATCGCCTGCCATGTGCATGTTTGGTGTGGCGACAATATTTCTTTGGAAAAAAAAAACCTGGATGGGAAAACTACGGCCTGCAGGTCAAATACGGCCCACCGATGTGTTCAATACAGCCCGCGGGATAAATAATTTAAATATTTTGAGTTGTGAAGTAGGTTTTTTTTAAACACAATAAAACCGGATTGTTAAAAAAACATATCAAAATCAACATTTCCAAACTTGGTTAATCGTGGCCAGAATTATATGGGAATGTTTGCTTGCATGATCCATCATATCTATGGAAACAAGTGTTTTCAATCATGAAAGTTAGGGAACGTGAACTTAAAAATAGACTTAGTACGGTATGCCAGATCGTTTGCTTGATGGGCCGATATTGTGGTCCCGAGCAAACTATCGCTCCACCTTTTGATCTATGGTGACGCAAGCAAACCCACGCCAGTGTCCACAGAGCAGCCACTTAGTCAAGTTCTCGCATACGACCCCGTACTGATGAACATCTGTCTTCCCTCTTGCCAATCACCTCCTCAAGCTCATTCACGGTTTTACTCGTCTCACTCCCCATCATGTAAATCTTCTGAACGAAATTAAAAGCCTACTAAGTTACTAAGCTATTTATTTAATAAGTAGAAAATTATTATTAGCACCGCGTCTTACTACCCGTTCGGGTTATACGCACTTACGCTAATGTGTAATGGAAGGGTGATTGTGAGATGAAATGGAGGACCTACAGTTTAACGTGGAATCCGAACCACGGTGGAGGCCTGGCATTCCTCACATTCACAAGATGTCTTGTCAGAGGTGAAGGAAGTGTTTGGTAATCAGATAAATCTTTGCCGCGACCGAGGATTGAACCCCGGCCGCCAGCACAGAAGTCTGACACCTTACCCCTAGACCGCCAGGTCACCAAGTAGAAAATTAATTGATTATATTTCGTTAGTAAAATTGTTTTAAATATTTTTAAATATACTATTAATCTACTAAGTTTTACTCGCCATTCAGATTAGCACGCCATATTACTGAGCATTACTGTTAACGAAATAATTATTGTTACAATAGACAGTCTGATTTCAAAATTATTTAGTAATCAGCTTTTAAAAACTATTGCATGTTTGGAAAGTTCTTAAGATATTCACAAATAAAGCAAATTAGTTCATCCGAAGCCTATGTATTAGTACAAAGAAGCAAGGAAAGCATAAATTAATAGGTGGCTAAATACCGAGGGAGTGTCGCACCTTCCGAAATGATGACGTTTTACTGTTGACGGTGAAATAAGAGGTATTTCTTGAGAATGCTTAACTAAGTAAATTGCTCGATCATCATTCGCTCATAAAACTTCCAAGAAATACCAAGGCTCAAACAAGTGGTGGTGGTGGTGGTGGTGGTGGTGGTGGTGATGATGATGATGTAAGTAGCACAGGAATAGGGGTGTGCTGGGATAAAGTGTACCTTCCCAAATTTAAATCAAAGGTTATGTCATTTGTGCCTGCATGAACTTTAAATTATAATTATTTCCTATTGCTTGAAAACAAAGTATTTTTATACCTTTAAGTTATTTGCGTAAATTTTGTGCAGAAGTATATTGTGAACTACGTAAAAAAATACTTTATTTTAATAATGAGAAAATGCATTTCATAGTTAATATGAAAACATGGGAAGCCTCGTCAAACTCCCAAATAATTTAGGCAACCATTTCCCACCCTTTAAAACGCCCTAAAGCCATTTTGTGACAATATGCACTAAATTAATATTAATTTATTAACTATAAAATATCTTAACTAAATTATAGGTTAGCGATCTAAATCTCAGAGCTTGTTTTGAATTTCAGAAAATAAAACCACAAAAAATCTCTTGGAAATAAAATAACATATATACTAACATATTTTTACTAAGTAAATTATTCTGTTAAAAGAATTGTGGAAAATATAGGATTAAAAATGCACACTGGTTATCTGATAAAATTTCTGGCGAATGCAGTATTAAATCTAAAAACGATTTCCACTAAAAGGAAAGGATTGAAGTGGTTGAATTTTAAGGATCCGTCTCGTATTTTCCTCTGCGAGAAGATAGAAAATCACATAATAAAGACATCGTCTTTAGTGCAGCTTAACAGAATCGAGTATTAGATTATCGGCTTATAAACAAGTGTTATAACCCCTCACGTCTAATCCTGCCTTTATGTCTAAGTGTTACTGATTAAATGTCTGTTTTGATAAAATGCCGCGATAAATGTAATTCCCCTCCAATAACTTTATTTTAAAATAGTTAATTAAACTTGTTCTAACAGGGCCAGCTTTGGGTGCTTCATCAAGTTGGAGATAAGATATTATATTATACTACTATAAAGCCACACGGCTGACTCACTCACTGACATTAATGTTCACCCACTTCCAGATGAGCTAGAATCTTGAAATTTGGCAAACTTATAGCTTTTAGCCTGTAGCCGACAGGAAAAATAAAAATAAAAAAAAATAAAAAAAAATGGCGGAGCAACTTTAAAGTCGGTGCGGACCTTTCTTTGGAGGTCTCTTGTGGTTAAAAGGTAAGAGCTATCAAAAAAAACTGCTCTGGAATACATTAGTTTATATTCACTTGCAAAGAAAACTCATTGGGGTTTGGGGGTGGGGCCCCCAACGAGCAAAGCGAGTATTATATATCTTACTGTAAATCCTCGTCTTACGCGGTTAATTTGCTCCAAATTTTAAGTCGCAAGTTGAAAAACCACGCAATTCAAATTGTGTTTGGATACGTTAAACAGGACCGCTTCTTACCATTGTGAATACATGCATTCTCATAAATATACTGTAGATTTATAAGACATATTTAGGGTACATATATACTTTGTTCCCGATAATTACTAACTAGACGAGCTCACGGTACAAACCAAAAAAAGGCTATATGCCACTATCACTTTTGCGTCAACTTATTAGAAAACGCTATATATTATGTTTAAAGTGGCGCCTGGGTGTTTGATGGATGGAGTTTTTAACCGTGAGTCGAAGTACCGCAACCGCCTATCTACGAATCCACGTGACTCTAATCCGTGTAAGTCGAGGACTTGCATTTATTTATTAATGTGCATTGATAATAATTTGCCAAAGCACTACTTTAAACTTATGTACATAAAATTGGTCACTCAGCTTTGATCTTCTTGAATCTTTCTTACTTTCACAGATCACACTTTTAAGAGACGATTTACCAAACATTTTATAGGTTCACTATTAATTTGTTTAGGTTCATTTTTAGTCAAAGTTTGCTTTGTTTTTTAATATAATGTGTGATAAATTACAGTAGCCCCATGGCTTCTTTGGTGGTGACTAACAGCTCACAGCTGACTTCTGACACTCAAAATTTAGGTAAATACCTAAATTTTGACCGTCAGAAGTGACAGCTGCTAAACACATGTTTTTGCAGATAATCTGGTTCGGCGTCGGGATACATAATTTGGTCTGGTAACTTTTTAAAGCTGTCAGTCAGCACCAAAGAAGCCATGGGGCTACTATAGCTGTTCTTTAACAGTTTGACCATCTTTCACACAAGTGGATGGTCACACTAACACGTCACTCTAGTAATATCCTTGATTACAGGTGTCGGGGAGTTCGGTTTTCGAATCCTGGTCGGGTGCAATGAGAATGTTTTTACCCAATGGTTTCTCACTCTTCCTCCAAACAAATGGGGGTATAGTTCCTATATAATCTATTTTTATCACACCTACCTCATTAGTGTAGGACTAAATAATATGCAAATAGCCCGGACGGGCAGTAAGACACGGTGTACAATTAATAAACTTTATTTTAATGACAAACAGATTTTGCACGTCACCACTGATGTAAGCAATCAAATGTAGGAAATTTTCAAAATGTATAAATAATAATTAGGTTTTGAAAATGAACACACAACTTGGTTTATAGTAGGCCTAATACAAATAATAACAATATTTTATTTTGTGTTTGTGCCACATTATTACTAAACATTTTGGATATCCGCATATTTCTTTGGAAATAATGAAGTTGAGACAAGGGAGTAAGAATTTGGAGGAAGTGCACACACATATTTGTGGAAGGAGGATGGGAAACCATTTAGGGGAAAAACTGCCCTCAGTACACCCGGCTGGGATTCGAATCCGGATCTCCCCGTCATCAGCAATTCAGTCTATTGCGGGAGTGACGCTTGAGATCAAGTAGTAACAATATTAAAGCATATTATAGCCTAAGGAGTCTTTCTCTCTTTAATTTAAGTTCGCTTTATGAGCAATGACAATTAGTCTACTGAAGTCACACGAAGGAGGCAATGAAATGCAATTGACCCCAGTTAATTGCAACCAGTTTTTGTGTTCGATAACTGTGCTAGACTATCCAACAGTTTTCTCCAGTTTACAAGCCTTTGATTTTATTGGAATGTTCTTGAAGTGGTGTAAAATTAATGAAGGTGATATATTGTGTATTATTCAAGTAATTGGCATAATACTCCAGGCAATGCACACATTATAGTTTATGGCATCCTAAACATGTATTTTTGCGTATACTTATAAAAATTAAGAAATTAAATTGTTTGAAGTAAATACTGTAACTAATTGTACTAAACAAGCTTAGCTTAGTGGTGCCATTAACTATCAGTAGCAAAGCCGTAGCCAGCAAATAATTTCGGGGTTGGGGGGGGGGGAGGGGTTTGGTGGGCACATCCCCCAATTTCTGGAAGATAGAAAAAATTCTAAATGATAAAAAGTTCTAGAAGCTCTCCGAAGTGTATTATTTTTATTGGTAAAATAACCCCCTAGCAAAATTTCTAAATTTTAAACACTTTTTGAAGCTCTGTGGAGTATTTTTTTTAAATGGTAAAATAACCCCCAAAATGCCCAAGGCTAGGAAAATTTCTAAATATTTAACACCACTAGAAGCTATCTTACGTGCTTTTTATGGTAACACAGCCCCCTAATTTAGCTAATGTGTAATGGTAGGGTGATTGTGAGATGAAATTGAGGACCTACAGTTTAACGTGGAATCCGAACCACGGTGGTGGCCTGGCATTCCCCACATATTTGCATCTTAATTTTGGTATTGTTCGAACCGTAAATAAAGTCATATATATTTTGTTCATAAAATTTCGCGGGGAGTTTGAACCTCCCCCCCCTCCCCCCTGTCTACGGCCTTGATCAGTAGGGTACGATTAATCATTCATAATTGGCTGCGTATGTATATTTATTAAATGAAAGCATACATCCTATTTAGAGCCGAATCATATTATATATATGATTTGAAAACATTAACGAACATGGGTTTTATGAAACGTTTATATTCTGAGTGAAATCGACGCGAAACCTAAAATATAAACACCGGTCGGCTATATATTCGGTAACAGCACTTAAATCATTCAAGACCCGAGAAATACATTTTACAAAAAAACAAAACACAAACAAGATATTTCTAAACATATTTCTAAATTTCACTAGCTAAGATGTGTTTTCAATTGTAATAAATGTGATTTTGAAATCAAATCAAATTGTTTCAGTAGTGGTATAGGTCTATTACAAAAAAAATCTAGTTTCCTATTCTATTATTTCGGTACGTGGTTCCAAATTACACTTCGCACAAACTAATCTGAGACCACGTTGTTTCCATTGTTTTGATATTTCTGTAATATAGATGGTTACAGCATCTGCCAATCCTGGCGTGCCTGAAGACATTTGTAGACACGGGGATAACGACTGGCACGATTTCTTTTAAAGATAGTGGATGTTTACATCCCTAGCGGTCTAGGGGTAATTGTGTCAGACTTCTGTGCTGGAGGCCCGGGTTCAATCCTCGGTCCCGGCACTGATTTATCTGATTACCAAACCCTTCCTTCACCTCTGACAAGACATCTTGTGAATGTGGGGAATGTCAGGCCTCCACCGTGGTTCGGATTCCACGTTAAACTGTAGGTCCTCCATTTCCTCTCACAATCACCCTACCATTACACATTAGCGTAAGTGCGTATAACCCGAATGGGTAGTAAGACGCGGTGCTAATAATAATAATAATAATAATAATAATAATAATAATAATAATAATAATAATAAGATGTCTAAACTTTTCGTTTATACATAGTGGTAATACCCAATATTGATAAATGACCCATTTGAAGTAGGAATAGGCAATCCCATGATGACCGAAAGGACGATACATGTCCCACGTGAATAGTTATAGGCAAGCCCCCTGATGACTTGTCTCAAAATGAATCATAATTATTCATTCATGAGGTGAGGACACACACAGGCTCTCGCGAATCAGGGTGAGCAACACCCACATGTACGGCGAAAGGTGCGCACGCGCATGCTTATTACTTTAGTTTATTGTCATTTCATTAGTATTTCCTTGACGGGAGTGTGAATGAGATGACGTCATTGCAAGACCAAGAAGTTCCAAGGTGTGTTTATATTACTCAGATATCAAAAGCTCGTGATTAAGAACATGAGTTTTAGATAACTATTTCCTTCAAATGAAGTGAATTTATGCCGGGTCTATAGTGCGAAACCTAAACAATTAGTTGCAAAATTTAGCACGAAGTTAATATCTTTTCACACAAACATATCGTCACCCGAGAATGCAAGTGTTCTATCTCCAAAATGGTTACATTTGAGATATTTGGTGTATACGTTTATTTAGAATGCATAACAAGGTCAAACTTCAATGCTCTTTTACACAAAAGTGAAAAATTGGACATAGAACACTTGCATTCTCGGGTGACGATATTATTATTATTATTATTATTATTATTATTATTATTATTTTACCTGGAACAATTTGTTCGCGAGATTCGGACGAACTAGCTAACAAATCCGTCAAGAACGCATTAGCCTGAATTTCCGCGAAACTCATAAATTTTGCACCGAGCTATTGTTATCGTGAAGTGTTCATAAAATTCTTATCTTTTGATTGAACACGTTGGCGTACAGTCCTAGAAATTAATTTGGTTCACTACGGGGCTTTTGTGATAACGGGGACCATAGGAGTGCGCAGTTAGGCCTACTATTTGAAAGATGAAAACGAAATAATTTGTTTGAATTTTTTTTAAACAGTTACAATACATTAAAAACAAGAAAGAATCATTGTTTTATTTTACAAGATTATTCTTTGAAAAATAAACAGAAATAACAATGCCATTCGCTGGCTGGAATGTACCATTTTTTAAACTCGTTAGTAATGTAATCCAAGTCCGTATTCACAGCAGTCCTTTGTTCGATGAATAGGACCATGAGGTGTTGTAGCAGGATTTCAAGCCTAAATTAACCACTACCCTCAGAATATCCATCAAAGCAGTTTCTAAATTTTTTCTAGATATTTCATTCTTTTGTCACTCCAATTTTTTTCCCTTTGTGGCTAGTGGGGGTGCCATGGCACCCACGGCACCTCAGCTGCAGACGCCTATGACGGGGCCGCGATTATACTGTTGTACTGCACATACTCAAAAACACAAAAAACAATAGAAGGCCAGAAAATGAGGTGACACCGATTATTTATGCCCTACAGAAAATAGTATTTTATTACATTTTGTAAACATTTAAAATGCAATTAAGATTAGGATTTTTTAGAGTTTCATGCTGGGTCAATAAATAACTTGACACCCACATTTTGAAGTCACATTTCACTACTGCATTATGTTATATAAAATAGTTGGTTGTATTTGTCCCTCCTTCTGACTCTCGATGACGCATGAGTAATGTTGAACTTAAAAAATCCTCGACCATGTGTCACAGCAATTTTTTCGCTCGTATAGTGGTTTTCAATCCAATCCTTTAGCGTTTGCTGAAGTATTTTTCTTAAAATTCACCCCATTCAATTTGATCCCTTCGTTTACAAGTCACAGAGAACCCGTAGAGCGATCGCTCTTTATCGATAGTACGATTGTCGGTTTGAATCCCGGGAAAGCAATGTATATTTATATCGCACTACAGCGACACTTTTAGAAGATACGAAATAATTATAGGGTAGCCATAATTGACAAACGGTCACCCCATACAGGCTATATATATATATATATATATATCTTACATTTGTCTAAAGTGACAGCTGTAGAGCACATTACTTGGCGTATAAATACATGACAATAGATCTAGTAGCTTTAAAAACATAATATAAGCGTGCATAAATGTTGTACCATCTATTAGGGGAATGCTTGGTACGTTTGTACGTCTATCAGTAGGTGCCAAGTGTAGACAGGAGTGAACGGAGAAGTAATGTATAAGAAAGGTAGATGAATCATAGCAATTTCTTCTGGTTAAGCGAGGAGGGGAGTTACAATTCAACATAATTTCCACATGCACTGACCTATGTAGAGTAGGCCTATATATCCTATAAGTCCAAAAATCAGAACAATTTTCAAAGAAAGGGCCTTTTAGAAAATACAAATATATTTTGTTGCGGCAAACATTTTAGCAGATAAATATAGGACTATTTTATAGGTATTGATACTATTTCAAAAATAACAGCTTTACATATCACATGAATTGATGTAGACATTCGTGAAAGTAGATCAAGTAACTGTTCTAGCTGCTTATGAAAAATTGGACTGTACCACATATATATATATATATGATATTATATAACTATAACTCATCTACGTTGGGAGTGTAGGTAAGTGACCGCTAGCAGAAGATTCTTTATTGCAAACATTGGCTGGAAGTATAGTTAGAAACGTTTGATAACACTTTCAAATGTAGTATAAATAAGAACATACTTTCATTTATTTTATTTAGGCCTATTTGAGGTATTTAAAGTGCACTTTCTGAACCGATTGATTGAATCATCACACGATAATTGTCTATGAGCGAGAGCGAAAGGGATTACCAATTTTGCCGGTAATGGTATTTTCACATACCTTCCAGGATCCGTTTACATGCCACAATCGACATGAAACCGGCGGCTTTACTTTCCCTCCGAAGCAAGTTGTGCTACGGATTTTTATCGTTCAAGGAAAAAACCATCGACCCCGGTTGGATTTGAACCCACAAATATCGAGTCCTGGGGGCGAGCATTTTATAATTTTGAGGAAGTATACCAGCATTTGTCTGAAGGGACATTCGGAAAATTCTTAAGAAAATGAACCTTCAAAAATAAATCTACTGTAAAAAGGAAACTACTAAACATGTGATCGGTTTTAGCCTGTCGTCATGTGATAGGTACTTCCTGCCAAGCTTGCACATATTATCACGACATCAGGGCAAACTGCTTGCTTAGCTACCTGCATAGGTGGGATTAGAATAACGATGACCGTTCCTCGCAGAGTACTCGCTAGCTGTGCTGTATTTCAACCGACATTTTGAAGGTACAGCGGATTTACTTGACGCGGTCTTTATAGCTGTAGCATTTTTGTCCACCAATGCGAATTCAATCAAAACGGAAACAGTCCCCAAACGTACGATTTCTCTTGTAGTCGATATATAAATCTTTATTTTTTGCGATTATATATACATTAAGCAAAGGCAAACATGAATTAACATTGGAAATTATGTAAACACAACTCCATAATGTCATACTGTGTGTATACACATAGTAACTAGTCTATTCTAGTCATACCTCCACAATGTCATACTGTGAATACTCGTATCTAAATTTTCTTAGAAAAACATTTCATTGTCTAAAGAATAGTGGGCACGTTAGCGGAAAATCGCTACATTTTAAGGTGATGTATTAGGATTCTTATTTCATCGCGAGACTCTTAAGTCAGCTTTGTTCACTATTAATCATGATTATTATTTTGCAAATAGCATCAGCGTTTTCAAATATGAGGATATTGTTCTAGAAGCTTATCCTAGACTCTGACGAGGTCAAGTACGTTGAACTGTAGACACAGACCAAACCCTTCCAGGTCAGGTCAATATTAATAATATGCATGATATCAGGTTAAGTTAAAAAAAAAAATCGTATGATATATATATATATATATATATATATATA
>CABFOV010000324.1:158635-182772 GCA_902141375.1 Timema poppense
TATATATATATATATATATATATATATGACCGGGAGGGACATTGCATCCAAACTAGGCCACCTTATGTGTTAAGTCTGTTAATGATATGTTTTTACCTGGATGACAGTTCAAAAATTATATATTTAGGTTTTAGGTTGCCAACACTTGTAAGAGGTCACTGTTTTGTTATAAATGTTAAGTTTTTTTTAATTACCTCTTATATTTTACATTTAAAATAAAGTAAACTTTAGTTTTCTCATACTATTTCATTACTTTTAATATTTTATTTTTATTCAACGCGAAACAATATTTTAAGAATAGTTTAAAATACTTATTCTCCATTTTGGAATGTTCTCTATGATGTGTAATGGAGTGCATACATTAATACCTTTTAATACAGGCATCGTATTTACTTGTAAACGAGTAAATAATTGTAATTTTTGCTTTCTCGCTATCTTACAGGCTGAGAAAGTATTGTGATTGTTTAAAAAAAAAAATCGAACTCAAGATTTTGATTACATTCCATGACCCCCCGAATTCAAAAAAGTTGTTTTTGATTTTCCGTCTGTCTGTCTGTCTGTACCTCCAACTAGAGCCTAAACTATTTTACCGATCGGGCTAAAACTTGGTATCTAGGGTTTTCATAAGGGTTGCTCCGAGGTGTTTTTGGATTTGGATATCTAACCCTATAATTGAGGGTAGTTTACTGAAGTGCAAAAAGAGAAGTCAATTTTCTCAAAATCGGCTCTAACGATTTCAATTCAATTTCATTTCTAAACATTTCTAAATATTCCAAGCAAAATGGCTTCTCTCAATATTTTGGCAATATGACTTTAAGGGCTCCGGTCTGATGCGTAAATTATCTTTTTTTTTAATATCTCCTAAACAATTTGAGATATGAAATTACTTATCGTTACAAATATGTAGGTCTCTTTATAATACAAATATTTTATAAGAAGTATATTTTTATAAAAACCAATAACTTTCAAGCTATACGTATATATATGTATATATATTTAACTTTTAGAACACAAAAGGTAAAAGTATTGCGACCGCAAAAGAAAATCTAACCTGAAATGTTGATGGATTTCGAAGTCTCAAGACCCCCCCAAACCTTAAAAAGTGGTCTTTGCAATGAGGTCTGTCTGTGTGTCTGTTTAAACTTAAAATTAAGAGCAGTTTAAGAAAGGGCAAAAAGAGAAAAAATCGATTTTCTCAAAATCGACTCTAACGATTTTGATTAAAATTTGTATCTAGGTATTTATTAATATTATAAATAAACTGGCTATTTTAATTTTACCATGAAAATAAATTTTAGGGTACTTTACAGAAGCAGAAACTCCCGTATCTCCGCAACTATTTAAGATACTAAATAACTTATCATTGCAAAATTGTAGTACTATTTAAAAAAAACTTATATATGAAATATATTTTTATAAATCCAATAGTTTCTTAGATATTGGAAAATATATTAATACAATTTTGTGAGACTTAGTTGTAAAGAGATATTACTTAAGTTTTAACGCAATAATTATCCAATGATATAGAGTAATTAAATTTAAGTAGGTCTCTAAAAGTTTATGTTATTTTTCCATAAAACTCTTAGGAGAAATTTTTGTACAACAATGATCTATATCCATTTTAGACTCAATAGTCAATATTTACGTTTTGTATTGCTCAAAATTTATAAATTAGGAATTTAATAGCAATGCGATGAAATGAAGATTTGCAACACCTAATAAAATGCCGAAAATTTTAACCGGGAGTTTAAATTTTAATACGAAGTGTTGACCCTTGTGGACCCAACATACAAACATACAAATTAAAACAAAATTATAAAATCTAAAACCAGGATTAAAAAAAAGTTTTACATAAGTATAGTGCAATTTATACTTGGGTTTGCTGGTGTATATTATTTCGTTTCACATACATTACGAGTTTTGAGTAAATATTTCCATTTTCAAACAATAGAGCGAGAAAGTCCGTGCGGAGTTCCGTACCATTTATATATAAAAAAAAACCCATTATTTTAGGACTATTTTATCGTATTTCGAAATATTCAACTGAATTAAATATGTTTATCCACTGCGTGGCTGCATCATTGTAAAGAAATTGTTTCCGTCATGTTCAATTACATGGTTTAAATTCGTCGGTCGCCATTTTGAAGTTATATTAGTATACCTTTTGTAAAAGTGGTTCGAATAATATTTTTTTTAAAGGGGAATAAAACGATAAATAAGCTTTGTGCCCAACCTCTAGTAAATATATTAATAATATTGGCCTAAATTACTGTGGTTAACTATCAAATTCAAACATAGCCAAACGTTTTCATTACAGTTTTCCAAAGTGAAAGATGTCATCTGTTGGCGTAGGGATATATTAGAGATTATTCCTAGTAACTTTTTGAGCTGCCATCCAAGTAAACTAAAGTCGTGACTGTATTATAGATTATTAGCCGATCTGTTAGCACAGAGCGTTGTCCAGGCTACACCATGTCATAGGAGTCTGTCTACTAGTCGTACCTGCAATGAGATGATAGTTATTACGAAGCTGTGGAGTCGGTGTGAGGCTATTAACCTAACTTAAACCTAATTTACCAAACCCTGGTGACCGTTAGGATTATTCCCCTCAAGGGAGGAAATACCCAAGGTACCAGCCGAGACTCGAACCAGGGACCCTTGAGCTCGTAGCCAGGTGCATTGACCACTACACCACTGGCCGGTCAATATAAAAGTGATTCGGAGACTTTTAAAAGTGAGTTTTTTTTGTGTACCCCTTCATACTACCCAACAGTGTTATCCCCAATTTACACTATGGGATAGAGATGAGGGTACAATTTAGAGTAAATGTACCCGCATTTTCGTGGCTGGGAAGTGAGGAACCACATAGGGAAAAAACATTTAAGTACACCTAACAGGAATTTGATATGGCACTACCGTCGCGGACCAAAGAGATGTTAGATTGTACCTCTCGGTCAAGGCATAGAGAAAGTATACTATGCAGTACAATTTTCATAGGATGAGCTTTTATAACATACCTTTTTTTTCAGTCAACCCTTTTTATATTTTTAGTGATATTTTGTAGGTAATGATAATATCTATTAAAGGTGACCGCTGCAGATTATGTGACCTGACACATGAATATCTTAACTTAGATTTAGTACATTTCTAAATGTCAGATAAAGCCTACATGCTTCAGTGGTCGCATGTTCTAAGGCGTCACTCTAGTGTTAGACTGGCCTGCTGATGACGGGGATATCGAGGTTCGAATTCCCGGTCGGGTCTACTGAGGGTTTTCCCCTCTAAAATGATTTACCTTTCTCCTTCCGCGCAAATGCAGGTAGATGATCTTTTAAATTCTTCCTTCCTCATCCCTACTCCATTAGAGTAACTATCATAATATGCGTAAAGCCTGAACAGGTAATAAAACTAGGTGATAAAATAAGATAAAGGTTCTTTCTTTGACATTCGGACTGTCTTGGTCTATGCTCACGTTGTAATGGGGAAGTTTTTTTTTTTAAACAATAAAAATAAAGTGTTAGCTCGAGTAACGAAGCAAATTACTTCAATCTTTCTTTCTGCGGTATTCAACGGTAAAGAGCACAAACCCGATGAACGAATCAGCGCGAAGCCGCGGGTGAGACGAGCGGGGCGGGGCAGGGCGAGGCGGTCTCAGACAAACTCTACTCTATGGGTGGACCGACGAAACTCGCCACCGGATGTTAGTTGTCTTTTGGGGAGGAAGGAATTAATTCGGCCAGTTAGGAAACCCTTGTTTCCAGTACAATGAACTGGCTCCAAGCACATTAGGTCAACATTCCTTTGAGCCTGGCTAGACAATGCTGCTATCGCGATAAGAACCGTGGTTTGAAACTAGCTGATCACGGGGGAAGAATTTAACGTGGGGATGAAGGTGACACGAGAAGAAGACAGTTTTGCAGAATTTAAGGATCACGAGAAGAGGACAGTTTCGCAGAATTTAAGGTGGGGATGAAGGTAACAGAAGAGGACAGTTTCGCAGAATTAAAGGTGGGGATGAAGGTAACAGAAGAGGACAGTTTCGCAGAATTTAAGGTGGGGAATGAAGGTAACAGAAGAGGACAGTTTCGCAGAATTTAAGGTGGGGATGAAGGGAACACGTGAAAAGGCCAGTTTTTTGCAGTTTTTTATGGCAACAATTTGGAGGGGAATAAATAAAATGTCGCTTCAGTACAAACATAAAGATTTTAATTTTCTTCACACGGTGATATCAACAATTGTTGAATATCTGTCACGAGCATTAGATGAGAAAAGGTTGTGATTAAATTTCAGGACACTCTTGACAGATATTCAACTGTTGATATCACCAGATGAAGGGAATTAAACTTCATGGTTGTAATGAAGCAATCTTGACAACAACAAAAAGTTTTGATATAAAAAATTGCAAAAACACTGCTCTTTTCTCGCGTTGCCTACATTCCCAGAGGAGCTACAGTCCAATTTTCGTGAATATAAGTTGTTGTTTTTTTTTGCTCCACGTCTCACTACCCTTTCGGTCATATTGGTAAAATGTGATTACACTAATTAAGTAAGAATAAGAATGGTGAAATTTTGTGGAAACATATTTATTTGCATTTGTGCTGAGCACACCCAATCGGGCTTCGAATCCCGATATCCCCGCCATCAGCAACCCATCCTATGCCAAGTGTTAAACCTTAGTCAACACGACCACTGAAGCGGAGGTAAAATTGTACGTGTCAGTAAAGTTACAATAAGGTGTCAGACTTCTGTGCTGGCGGCCGGGGTTCAATCCCCGGTCCCGGCATAAATTTATCTAACTACCAAACCCTTCCTTCACCTCTGACAATACATCTTGTGAATGTGAGGAATGCCAGGCCTCCACCGTGGTTCGGATTCCACGTTAAACTGTAGGTCCTCCATTTCATCTCACAATCACCCTACCATTACACATTAGCGTAAGTGCGTATAACCCGAACGGGTAGTAAGACGCGGTGCTAATAATAATAATAGTTAAGTTACAAGGTTTACTTTCACATATTCGTACGTCAAGTCATGTGATCTACTGCTGTCCCTCTTGATATATATTATCACCACCTATTAAAATAATAACAATAAAAATATAGTAATTTTTTTATAATAATATAGTATTTTTTTATAATAGTATAGTAATTATTTTAGTCAATTTTTGCCGCAAATAAGGTGTCTGTATTTTCTAAAAGTTTCTTCCAACAATATTACTACTATAGTTTTTTTTAGCACTGCGTCCATTACTACCCGTTCGGGTTAAACGCCTACTAAAGTTTTAACTTTTAATTTAGTTTAGTTATTTAAAGTGCACTTTCTGAATCTATTTATTATATCAGCACACGACTTATAAACTAACTTAAAATCTAGGACAGACACAACACCCAGCCCCAGGGCGTTAAATCATCAATGTAACAGGGGAAAATCCCGTTTCACCAACTATACATTTTCAGCCATGCCGGGAATTATTGAACCCGGGACCCTTAGTTCAGTAGCCAAACATGCTACCGACTAGTCCATCTGTTTTTTCATTAAGATAGTGATTCTTCTACTAAGAAGGGTTTTAAATCTAAACTTCTCAAAGGTTGTTGGACACGCTCTGGTACCCTAAGCCCTAACAGTAATGTCCATTGCTAACGCTAATGAATTTTTAATCGTACGGTGGGTTCACATATTAAAAAAACAACAACAAAAAACACATTAATTTGGATCCACGAAGTTCTCATCTCCAAGACTCATTAACACGCCGGTCCTCGAACCCTGAACCCGGCCAGAGAGCTAGAAGAGTGTTGACCTAGAGCGGCAAGGGTCGCGACCCCCCTTTCCACACATCTCATCAAGATCGTAAGAGGAACCCAGCACCGCAGCTGCGTATGAACGGCGGAAGAGAGACAAATTCTCTTTCAATGAAGTCATCTCTTCTTCAAATTCAACTCGACTCGACTGTGTGAATTGATGGCGAGATGAATCACCGGGCAGTTTGTACATTTGCATAAACGGAGATCGCGTAGGAGAAGAGGAGAGCACACATTCTTAACTCCTACTATATTTGAATGTTTCGACGATGAGGAAGATACCCAATTATTTAGACCCACACTGGACACTATCTTGTACAGTCCAATTATCGCCGGAAAAACTTTTTAAAAAATACGATATATTTTTGGCGGTCAACTATGATAATATTTTATTATATCATTAGCTTTATTTTATATTCAAACTGACGGCTGCAGATCACGTGACATGCCGTTCGAATATGTGAAGGTGTATATCTATTTTTTTTAAATAGTAGCTTTTTTAGCGGTTAGATATGGCTGTTTCTCGGGAAATTGGACTGTAAATAAACGCCACGCACTGTTATCACATGATAAAATCAACACCTCTGAATTGGTGACTACGCGGGCTAGTGCGTCAGCCTCGTCTGATTTGGCTTGCGGAATGACGGGTTGGCCGGAGTTCGAAACCAGGCCGGGTGTAACAAGAGTGTTTTTTCCTCTTGATTGTTTTATCTTCTCTCTCCAAACACACGAGGGTAACTTTTCTGTAAATGCTACTTTCTTTATTAATGTAGTCTACGACACCTGCCATAAGACGGCGTGAAAAAATTCCAACAATCGTTATTATGTAGACAGGTTTCTGTTACAATAACAATACTATACAAATTATGTATGTGGTTGATATGACGGAAGTTGGAGTTTAGATTAAATATATCCGAGTTTGAGTGATGGGCGAGGGAAAAAAACCATAAGAAAATCGCCCTCAGTATAACAGTCTGGGTTTAGAATGCCACATTAATCCTTTAGTAGAAATCATTATAAAATGTTTTAACTCAAGTATTGTGTTTGTACTCAAAATATCTTAAATTTGTTTTGTGAATACATCACTAAACGTCATAAAGAAACAACTTTTGTTGTTTTCCGGCCAGAGGAACAATAACAGTTAAAAATTTACCATAACAATTCACATAATTATTATATTCATACCCCAAACCATGTGAACATTAGCTGTCATTCTTGATAGAGTGCACCAATAACTATAAAATAATACTCGTACAAATATTAACAGTTTTGACAGCGGAAAAATAAGGTCCTACTACTAGAATACTACTTCAGGTTTCTGAGAATGTTTTTAAAATCTAGAGAAATAAAATATTCCCAAAATATGAGTTCAAAAAGATATGAATGGGTGCCAATGTCAAATTATTTTGACTCGCTATTATTGATTTGTATGACTTGAAATGATATATTTTTATAAGTCTACCGATTTTAAAATAACTGAGAATATTTAACTTTATGATTACCGAGTCACACGATAGCAAGGCATAATATAAAAGCAAACTTGTTACACAGACTAGAGTAATTTTGAAACTTTTTTTTTTCAAATAGTAAAAAATATGTGCATATATCCATGTAAAATAACCTGCAACCTAGCTTTATTTGATCAAATAGCTGATGATTGTGAAAGATTGAATAGATACTTATCGGATATCGGAAAATACTATTCGAAACTTTTCATCTGGGTTAATTGTTGAGATACCAAAGAAGGTTTGTTTAAGTTACTTAGCACTAAAATTAGAAAAATGTTCGTCATATTAATTCACTTATCTTATGTACAAAACATAATATAATCTAGTATCAGGATTTATATAAAATATTATTAGAGAAATATTAGAGTTCAACAATATTTAAAACTCGTCTTCAATATCAAAAATTAAAAGTTGAAGTTTTTTTTTTTATCTTTTGAATTCCATTATTTACAAGCAAGTCCTTTCAAATTGCATTATTTACAAGCAAGTACATTCAATAATAAATGTAGATAGCAGTGTGTTATTCATCATATTAATACAGTTTCCCGCCACTGCCACTTTAATGATTACAGTAATGTTTAATCAAACATGTTTTTAAAGAATGCATTCGGATGGAGTATTTAATATTAATATTGTTAATTATTTGTACCTGACAACAAGCCGCATGTCTGAGTGGTGAATCTCCTCCTTCCTGTCGAAGTCTTGCTCGTTCCACCCTTGCCAAAGTGGGAGAGTCCAACAATGAAGGAGTAGCACTCCCAGGGGTGAGATATCCCCCGTCTACCACCAACATAATTCCCAACAATGAACGCACGCACAGTCACCTTAAAAAGCTTATCACACGTGCACCTTACCGCACCGCACCAATTGCACTGAGACTGTTGAATACATGTGTTGCCGCCACGAGTGTGCGCGCGCTCCGGCGGCCGTTGTGTGAACTACAAAGCTAGACGAGAGCAGAAATCAGCTGATAGATATTTCGTCAGCTGAGGGAAGTTGGAAGTTCAACTGACCGTATTGTTGAGGCATTGCGCATGCGCTAAGAGTAATTACGCAAGAGAAAAGAGGGCGCATTTTACCCTAAATGAGTCACAACAAAAAATATGTACTTCTAATTTTTCTTTTTGGTTATTTTGGGTAAACTGGGTTACCTCTTTGATAGAAAACATATGTTTATGGATTTTTATTTAAAAATACTTTATTTTATAAAGCTAAAATAAAGTCAATTTGTTTGTTTAGAATGAACAAGGGTATAGAAAGCTAGTTTTTCTACGAGGCAGGGGTGTCCTCGCTAAAAAAAACTATACTAAACTTAAGCCAATAGCAACTTAAATATATTTATGGATTCCATAAAATCCCGAGTAGGGTTTGGACACCTAACCTTAGAACCAATTTAAAAGTATTAAAAATATAAATGTTAACCATACTAATTTGAATATAAATTAGCTCACCTGCCATGTACTAGTTTTCTACTAGACTCTAATTTACACATAAAAGCTATTTTTGTGTTGTATTTTGTGAACAGTATACTACAGCTATTTTTAGGTAGGGCTAATCAAACCACATTTTTAACCTATGAAAAAGGTAAAGACAATTGAGAACCAAATAACAAACTTTGGTGGGGCTACTCTTGCTGTAGACTAGACTGCCGATGATAGGGAGATCGAGGTTCGAATCTTGGTCAGATTGGTTTTTCCAATCTGGTTTTCTACTATACCTCCACACAAATGTGGGAACACTATATATAAATATAGCCTTCCTTTTCATAGAACCACTAGTATAATTAGTAAATAGTCATATAAACTAGAACGGGTAGTAAGAAGCAGTGCTTAAAAAAAAACTTAGATACAATCTGAATGAGTTTTAATTCTCAAGTTCTTTAAATACTATCTAAAATTAGGCATTTTTTTAATTTTTATGTTAATTTTTATATACAGTAATAATTAATCAAACATGTTTAAAAATATAAATTTTATAAGGATGAAGCTTAAATAAATATTTAAAATAAAGTTGGGTTTAAGATGGCCCCACCCCGCCCTTAAGTTAAACCTGGGACAAAATACAATATAAAACAAATTTTGGTCCATATCAACCAATTTTTTTTATGTTTGCCTCTATAGTGTTTTTTTTAATTAGTAGACATTTTAATTTGAACTTTATATTTTTCTAGTAAAAAGCTTATTGTATAGATTTACCAATTCTTTAAGTGTTACTTATGTTTTGCTAACTTTTAACTCAAACATAATTCATAATTTTTCTAAAAAATTGAAAGCAAGAAATTATACATTAATCATATATTGGAAAACTAAGTTGGGGCCTAAGGCCCCATATCCAGTTGGACTAAAATTGACCTCTTATCACTAGAACTTTGACCAAAGTTGAAATTTGGAAATCCATAAACAAAATAATGAATTTTCAATAACTAAGTTTTGAGTTAAACAGATAAGCCATATAACAAACTCAAAATACTTTGTTATATTATTTAGCTGTTTGGTTTTGTTATTATACTCACTGGTTGATAGATAAAATATTGTGAGTGGTGTAGGCCTACTTATATAGTGCTATAACAAAGTTAATAAATGTTGTAAATTATAAGTTTATTAACAATACAAGACTATACAAATATTAATTTAATTATAACTATTTAAAACTGGTTGTAATAAAAACAAACTAAAGTTTTCATTGCAGAGTGGCCGAAACTAAACTTGGATAATTTCTAACGGCCGAGAAGGTAGTAGGCATTAGGTGAAAGCAGAGCAGTTCCTAGAGGCACCAGCTGATATGAGTAGTTCTAAAACACAAACACACACAAATAACAAGCTATGCTTTATGTGATTGTAAGAGACATATTTTTCTTTGTTATTCAACATGACCAAAACATTTTATTATTAGAAACATCAACACTAAGAATATGGATATTTACCAATATTAAGACAATTAATCATGTTTATTATTTTTTCCAAAGTAATTTAACAATGGTGTTTTAAAATAAATGAATTAAATTTGAAGGGGGGGGGGAATCATAAACTAGGTGAATTCTACAACTTCCAGACCTCACAGGCAAGAGTTTCCTCCTAGCTCCCCCTAAAAAAAAGTTCTTCCCTTGGTCCACCCCTGACTACTATAGTAATATGTTAGTAATAATAATAATAGTAGAATAATAAGTATTGTAAGTTGAACACTTACAGTAAGGTTGGCATTAGAAGGTGGGAAGTAATACAACAACCTCTTCTTACGCTGAAAATTACAATGGGAAGGCAATAGTAGCTTCACAAGTACATTAAGTCCTACAATACAAAATTAATAGTACATTATTTAGAAGTATAGTTGGGTCGAATCCACTATTTTTTTAAAATCTGATTCTCCAATTTACCTTTGAATCCTTAATCTTGGAAAAAATTATGAATATAAGATGAAATATAATAAAATAAGAATAAAAAATACAAATAGTAACTAAAATAATGTTAACATTCGTTATTATAATTCAACATTATAACATTCCAACATTCATTTCTGGGGCCTGGTTGTTGAGTTTATCATATAATTATTATAATTTATTATGAACCATCAATAAGCAGTATTAAAGCTCTAAAACAAGTTTATCTTGAGAAATGGCAAAATATATTTTTTTAAGGATTTGAGTATTGAATTCAAATTTTATTGAATACTCGAATCTCGAATATCCTTAAGGTTTAGAGGGATTCAAAGGATATGAGGGCCCATCCTTATTTTGAAGTAAGAACTACTGAAATAAATAATTTAGTTCATCAATTTTGGTCATCAAATGACATGTATTTTGTTCACATTTAATTGGTGTATAACAACTTACCAGGTTAGATGGTGCAGCCATAACAGTAATAATAAAACCAAGTGTTATAAAAAGGACAAGCAAACGCATGTTGCTGTGTGGTGAATAGTAGTTGTACCAAAGAACTAAAGTGAATTCAATTGGATTTTGGTTTTTATAGGGCGTAATATGACAGGGCGGATACACACGGTATGATATTGGAACAGTTGGGCTAATATCCATATTGAAGACGCTAGCAGATGTAGTAAATGTTTACATAACACAAATAATTATTTATTAGTTGATAAGAAAACACACTCTACTGTGCATAATATAGCGTTGCACTCTCAAGAATATTTTAATAAACAATAAAGGGGGAATGACAGTATAATATGCTAGGTTGACAAACGATTATTTATACATGAGGAAGTGCACATAAATTTTTTTTTATGTAAACATATTTAAATAAATAAATATTGAGAATTATAAGCTTCCAAAGATTTAAAAAAATATTGATATACATTTTGAGCACCTATATAGACTACATAAAAGTACTTTATTAAAATGGCCTGAAGGAATTTTGTATGCATCAAGCACCAAAGATGTCAATGAATTATTCAGTTTAGTGCCACAGTAACCAACTTAAAGCCAGTCTGGTTGAAATTTGGTTGGTACGGGAGACTTCTGGCACATAGCTATGTTGCTCAACCACTTGTGTGGTTTAGTTTAATAGAGGAATTACATCCTTTCTTAACTTCCACTCAATATACCAGAAAGATTTGGTCGGTCTTTTGTCTCGTAGTTTACATTACAGCTCTCCTTTAATTTTCCACACTCCATTAGTTACCAGAACGATTCAAGGGTAGTCCCTCTATTTCTTTTATCTTTCAACTAAGTTTAAATCTACACTAACATTTACAATTTTGTGGCCAGTTTGCTAAGCGAGACTCGCTTTTGTTGAAAGCATGTACACATACACATTCAAAACACTGTATGGTCTGTTGAGAAATGATAGAATTGTGCGAATAGGTCAAACATCTTGTTTTTAGTCAAACTAAATACAAAGTATAAAATACTGCTGTAGTTTGCCTCATACCGGACTAAGGAATGTGTTGCAGGCATGTGTCCCGCCGGGAGGATTAAATGTTTCATCATGCATTGTGTCCTCAACCCATCCGCCAAAGTTTTCCAAGCCCACCTGGATTGGTTCATATGTATGTATATGTACAGTGTGATTTTCATAGGGAGCCTTTTATTTGAAAACTGGACACTCATGTCACCACAATGGTGTGGATAAAAATATTACATTAATTGTATTTATATTATACCAACTTAAGGATTAATGTAAAGAGAAACTATACAGTAAGACTTAAGGCAGTATTAATGGAAGCTTTTGATACATTTTAAATTAATAAATCAAATAAAACATAGTTCTGAAATGCTAAATTTTAGTTACGTCCAATCAATGTTGGGGGTCAAAAGTGGGCTTCCTATAAAAATTGGTATTTATGTGGGTCCCATTTCGACAGGTTGTACACAACTTCCCCACTCTTGATTCAATACTCAATACCAGGGTAGAACTTTTGAGCACATTGTTCTCCCCAAATAAACACAACCCCCTATTGCTTTGCATACTTGCTGTTTAGTGTTTTGGGCATGTAATAAGGATGGGAAAGGAGAGGATGCCAAAGAGAATGAAATAGATGAAGTATGTAGGAAAAAGATTTACAAGGGGAACCAAGAAAAAGATGGGAGGCGCAGATAATAGAAAATGTGCAAACGAAAGGAAAATGGAAGTGATTAAAGGACTAGTAGTGGAAAAATAGAAGATGGTGTCACTTTAAAAAACCGACTCGGCGACAGGTTGGAAACAGTTGATAATGACGATGACTTGCTGTTTAACACACAATTCTTAGTTTACCTCCTATTTCAACATCACCACACCCCTAAAACCAACTATAAACTACCCGGAAGGGTATAAAATCCATCCTCCACAACTATTGAGGCTCTTGTCACAACACTTTAAACACACAATTAGTTCAGCAACCACATAAAGATTACCTCCTATGAACTAGACAAAGGCTACTTGCAACTGTGTAAAGAGAATTCCCTTTACTCTCACCTGTTACTGCCTCATGTAATCACTGTTGATGTGTGTTGTCTTGTCATTGGACTAGAGTTTCAAGTGGGCCGTTATATTTTAAAAAAAAATCAATCAAATTGGGAAGAAATATTTTTTTCAGAAATAAAATGAAATAAACCAATCGGTTTATAAATATCTTCAAATTTATTAATAAATTTACATCAAATTGTTATCACTTTTTGACAATAGCTTTTGCACAACATAAGCATTCAACCAAAACTTACCTAACAAAATGGCAGAAAAATTAACAATATATGGCAAAACATTAGTTATGAAATTAAGTGCATATTATCTAAATACAGTTTTCACTAGTTCAGTAATGGTAACACAAGTCAAACTCTTCAAAAAGCTGCCCCCTTTTACCCAATACAGGGCCATTCCTAGGCTAAGAATCACTAAATTAATCACTAAATTGCAATGAATCAGATGAAAGTAACATTGATTGTGATTTAAGATTTAATTTGTAAGCAGGCAAAATATATCATATCTAACTAGTGTCTGGAAAGCAATTAGCAGTTTACCTGTAATTTATTACTTAAAATGCATTTTATAATTTAGTTTCTACGCAAACATCAAACATTTTATCATTTTTCGATAGACATAAATGAGCTGAAAAACAAAAACACTAGACAGCAGATTTTAACAGGTAATGCTTAATGGACTACATAACTAATGCTATAAGCTAAAATACAATAACTTTGTGCTTAACAAACACAACACTCTTAATTCTGTCTTTGACTATATATCAATTATTCACTTTATTTGAAGTAAAAATATTACTAGTTATATAGTACTTTAATAAGTGTGATTTCATCACACCTAGAATTGACCCTGTTTCAATGCCAATATTTTCAAAGGGGATGTCAATATGTTTGTAGTATCATTTCCATGTCTTTTATGAGATAATTTTTTAGAAACAATTATAGTTTAGTTTATATTTAATTGTTTTATTCTATTTCTTTAAGAGAAAATATAAAGTACTTAAAAATTCTTGCTCCCACACTTTTTATTAAGGCAAAAAATAAATAGTGTAATAATCTCTTATTTATTTATATATTATTTGATGCCATTTTATTTAACATTATTTGTTACCATGCTTATAGACTTTTTTTTTTATAAACATGGTACTATTATTGTTAATGAATGACCTAGAACAACTCAGGAACAAGTTTACCGTCTATATAATGTCCCTTCTTCACTATTTTGGAATGGACACAATGTAATTCCTTCTCTTAAGCAGACCACAATTATTTTGAGACACTTGTGAATACATTACACCAAACACTGTACAATAAGTTGAAGCAACTTACAAAAACCATACCTTAAACTGTACACATCACATAAATAGTCATTATCAAAGCCAACCTCTCATTATGTTTGATGCAACCAAAAAGTCACATAAAAATTACAAGTTAAAAATATTCCACAGTTAAAGGCCGGTCTTATGACTACCGGATACATATTTTTATTGGGAGGTTAAAGTTATCGATCAGATAAAGGTTACCAGACACTCTAATATTTTACACGTATTATGAACTGAATTTATCTGCCGGATAACTATATGTAGGATGGATATCTGTTTACGCAGAAAACACAAGGTTGGTACTGTTTTTACTGGTGTGCGCATGCGTATAAACCCTGCTGCTACCGCTACAACCTAGCTAGTGGCGACAACACCCAACATTTGTTAAATAATGACGGCTAAACTAATGCGAGGAAACAGATGACGTCACGTGGGCGCAAAATCTAAGTTCTCTTGCAAGTACTAATTTTGGTGTCACCAAAATGTCGGCAATAGTTTGGTACAACGTTTACAAAATTTAATATATTGATTGTACTCACATTTAAATAATTTATTCTCATATAACTATAACTCTACAAATAGCTTGTCACTTTTTATAAAAGTGTGAATTAAATATATATATAGTTAGATCCTGTGCTTACTAAACACGCAAACCAATATTTTAACCTAACACAGATTTTGCTAAGTGAAACCTCATGAAAAACAATGCATCACTATGGCAACGCCAATTTTAACTTTCAGATAGAAGTTGTCAGGTATTTAAACCTCCCGATAAAAATGTGATGGATAAATACATTTTATCTGGCAGATAAATGCTATTTGGCGGTCATAAGACACAATTTTAACTTATCGACCAGATAAAAATATTTAAAGGCCAGATTGATAAGACCGGCCCTAACAATAACAAAGCACTTGAATAAACAGCAAGAAAAGTAACAAATATTGTAGTCAGTTTATAAGCGAGACATCACTCATTTTGTGCTCAAAGTTTTAACTTTCAATTTGGACTATCTGCATAGTCATAGTAGTAGAGTAGGGAGCATGGGAAACCAATGGAAGATAACCACTCACAGCAGGATTTGAACCCCAATGTTCCTTTCGCTGGCAGTCCAGTCTATTATGAGTGCGGCACATTAGACCATGCAACCACTGATATAGGTCTCATAATTATTTATCAGATGTATATATTTGTGGCATTATCAGCAAAAAGAAAAAAATTATGTTTTAAATAATATTGACTTAAAACAATCAATATAACTTTCATGCTTGACAGTTATAAGTGATAACCTATCGGTGTTTCTCAATCTCTTCCCCAATAGCTGACCACTTGATAAGCGCTAAATGCACACGCGGACCACCCACCTTAATATACTACCTCCTGGCTACTTGTCAAAGCAGGAATTTTTTGAATTAAAGTCTTTATCAAGCATTAAGGAGAGCATATTTATACATACATTTGTTTTCAAAGGAACCCTTCATCTGAAACCTAGAAATGATACTAAATCTCTTGTCAAGTCATATGATCTGTCACTTATGAAAGTCAGCTCTTCCTTGGGCTGAAATCGTAGAACAAAGTATAGTTGACTTAGCAAAGTAAGCCTGTCAATATATTAGGTGTACTTTTGTTTATTAAGAAAATATTGTAACTTCGAAAATTTCAAACTCTTAGATCCTGGTTAACCTTTAAGTTGTATGAGTCCCATAATCTGAAAACAATTCTGCCAGTCCTTTGGGTGTTTTTTCGATTATGATTAAAGTCATCAAATAAAGAATAATTTAACACTGGATGGTTTCCAAAAATCGACATAATATCTGAGAAGTCTTTAAATGAAGATTAATTGAGGTTAGATTATCGCTTACTTATTTTTGAAAACTATAATAGACTATTTGAGAAAGCAGATATGATAGCATTTATTTTGTGCGAACTACCTGGAAAATTGTCACAAACCATAGTTTGAAAAACACTGCATTAGATAAATCATTGATATGGTTGGGAACGTATATATGATTAGACATGATTTATATTAAGTTTTTAATCAATAAAATCCTTAAATGGAGATGATCATAGACAATTTTTTATTATTTACCCGCCTTGGTGGCGTAGTCAGCTAACATGCAAGTTTAGTGTTGAGCTAGACTGCCGAGGACAGGGAGATCAAGGTTCAAATCTCGTTTGGGTGAACTGAGAGGGGCGAGGGGGTGTTCCTAAATGGTTTTCCATTCTCCTTGCACACAAATGCAGGTTCACTTCCTCTATATTAAACCTCCGATTTCCTAACCCATCAAAATAATTAGTACTTAAGCGTATAACCCGAACGGGTAGTAAGACGTAGTGCTAAGTATTATTATTACTATTGTTATTTATTTTTGAATAATGTTATCATACTCTCTTTACTTTGCATGAAACTAAAGCCCCTCATTTTTGTAAAGTGTTTCCTAATTGCACGTTATTTAAAACGAAAGATAGGAAATAATAAACTTAGACCTTAACATACTCACACTTAAGAAATAAAAGTCTTAGGTTAAAAAAATGGCCAGTGATTGTTATACATTTAGACTAGTTTTTAATCTGTCATTAATTCATGAATCCTTTGTTTGTTGTGAACAAGCTTACTCGAAAGGTTTAACTATGGCTTAGCTTATAGTAAGGATCTTCGATGACAAATACCAAAATGATGGTGCTCCTGTGTGCGCTAACCAAATATTGACATACATACCATCATATGCGACCGGCGGTTGTATTGGGTACAGTTCCTCACCACTAGCTAGCCACATTTCATACAGTGTTTGTTGAGCGGAGAGGCTGCAGTACATTTTGTATTTGGGGCGGGAGGGGGTAGTTAAGTTGATTGCACAGCCTACATTTAGTCATGTTTAATTATGGTTATAAGTTGTGTGTGTGTTCATACACATACATACATACATATAACATAATGTTTCTTTTTTAGATTCAACGTACTTGATACTTTCAATAGCTTAATGTGGCCCTCCGCTCAATAAATTTGGGATCCCCTGGCTTATAGTATAGTACCTTAGTGTAGTCTTATTACCCAACACGGTAAGCAGTGTACATTTCAGAGAGCTACACCAGCTTAACTAATCTAGAATATTAATAAAATAACTAATTACACAAAATTGTACCAAAACTAAACTCTTTGACATGTGTTTAAATATGCAAGAATAAGTAAATGAGTGGTTGACAGTAACAATGGTCTTCCTTACACAAACTTAACAATGGTAAACAAAGTTTTTAATACTTAATACAAATAAATATAATACACAATAATATATTAATAACACATTTGACTAGAATGATGGTTGTTAATGAAGCAATCTTCATCAAAGTAAATATATTTTTGTGTTGAAGGGAGGTGAAATTGTTTTAAGTATAATGTTTAATGTTTTTATCTTGTGCGCAACTCTTAAATTATTGAAAACATAAGCTTGGGTTTAAGGGGAACACCTTGGTAAGTGATGTAATATTTAATTCTATGATGTGTTATTTCAAAACATGGTTCACGTCAAAATAAAGTTGTAAGATTCCAACAAGGCCCTTTTTCCTCAACAAATTTATAGTTGAGTTTTATTAATAGAAGGAAATGTGTGAAAATATGACATTAACTCATTTTAAACAACTTTTCAGGCATATTTGCTGCACTATTAACTTAGGTTTGATGAAAAAGGTATCTATCTTTAGCCTTCCTTTAGCAAATACAGTATTTATTTTATCTGCTCACAACAGAAAATCCTAAGATATTTTATAATTAGCAGTGAGCTTTCCTCTTCACAATCAGGGTGGCCACACAAACTCAAATAAAATTTCATTATAGTTCCCAGTTTTCGTGGAGTTTTTCTCTCTTCACTTTGTTGTTCTGACATTTCAAAATAAACACATGAAAGGCATTCGTGTCATTATTTTTTTTAATAAACTTTAATTCTAGGGTAATTTTTCTTTTGTTACATCTTGGTTGGATGCTTGTGGGCACAGGGGTTAATAAAGCATCATGCCAACAGTACTGGCGCTCACAACAAGTATTATAAGTTACTAAGAGTGCCTCTTGATTGTAATCCTGCTCATGCCAATAGTCATTAGATAAATAAAAGTGCAAACATGTTTGGATTTGTTCATGGAGTCAATACTATACTTGTGTTTATGACTACTCACGTGGTTGTTAAAGACTATTAAAACAATGGTCTTAGGCAAAATAACCATCGTTGGTTAGAAAATCCTTTAACATACATTTTTTAAACTTTGGATCAGAAAGCAATAATTCCCCTTGTGCTGTGTGCACAGCCACGAGTAGAAACTAAAAATGTTAAACAGAGGTTTGTAAACAATTTTTACCAACACAAACCTGTTGCAGCTTGCAGTGGAAACACAATCAAAATGTTTTTTAGAGACCTTTTAATTCACTAGTTATGACATGTTGGAAGTCATATTAATTCAAGAAATATCTTATAGTACAAGTGAATTTTTTGGAAATTTGTTTATACAAAAAAAAAAAGAGATCAATATATCTACAAAATAAACACAAAAACAAATATGCATTTCTTAACAGAATAGCAAATTGATACCAGGACCTTATCCTTAATAATTAGCCTTTTTATTGGAAAAAACAAGACTTGTGTTCTTTCCTTATGACTAAAAATGAAAATTCAGTTATGATTTATATTTTATAATAATGTGACTCAATTTAACAATAATAAATTGCACAATTATTTGAAACTATAGAATAGTTAAATGTATGATTCACTACAAACATATTAAAAAAGTCACAAAATTAAAATTGTATTGTTAAGGTATAAAATGCACTTGTGAACAAAAAATACGGGTAGCACACTGCCATAATGTAGTTTTATAATACTTCCCCAAAACTCGAGATTGTCCTGCTAGAAAAGTTAGTATATAATAATAATAATAATACTAATTTTAAGAGTTTATTTCTTAATGCACCCTGTAATTCATCTTTAAATGATTGTTTCAATTGCAAATAACATATGATTTATGGTAACAAAAATGTTATTTAAAATAATGAATTTATTGAATTAATTATTTATTATTAGGGAGCAGATTTTGCCTATTTGCCTTTACTTTTCCTAGCTCATAATACATACAGTTGAAACATACATGCATTTCATATTATTACAAATACAATATATTAATTTTATAGTGGCTATAATTTCCTAGTGTTTGTTTTTGCTTATTTTATGAATAAGAACTTTTTTTCCCCCTAAAGTTTTTTTTTGAAACAGCATGCATTGCCTGAGAAAAGTTTAATCTCTTCAATGATGGTAAATTTTGTCCCTTGACATCGTATAAAGTAGAATTAAACTTTTCAAATTATAAAAACAATAGATACAATATCACTAATGAAAATCTATAAAAGTATCTAGTGATTAACAGCAATGTGAATTACCTGTAAACCCACTTCGATGGCTGCATGGTCAAAGGCGCAACTCTCAAAATAGATGAGCCTGCCAATGATGGGGAAATCGGAGTTCGAATCCCGATCAGGTGTACCGAGGGTGATTTTATCCTAAGCAGTTTCCCACTCTCCTTCCAAGCAAATGTGTATACACTTCCTCTAAATTGAACATTCCTCACCTGCTAACACATTAGTGTACTTAGTATCGATATTATTCAAACAGGTCTTGTAATGCGAAATAAAAATAAATGGCTGTAGGTAATAGCTTGTAGTAATATCAATTTTACAATGCTTATTTATTGTGTGCTTGTTTATTCCTTTGTGTCTGTTGGGTGCCTAAAACCTATACCTTTTAATTCCTATTTCAAACATTTTTGGTGCCTAAGAATCCGCTCCCTAGTCATTACTATACTTAACTCTTGAAAGGAAACCTCATTTCACTTTAAGAGGTGCATTTTGTTATAAATGGAAGAAGTTAAAGAGTAGGGGGAAAGTAATAAATAAAAGGAACATACATAATATGAGTTTTACAGTGGAAAGAAGAACACAGTTCACACTTGACATCGCTACCACCAGACAAAGAGGTAATGGCTGTCTCTATAAGAAAATACAGTCAACTCTCGATTCTACGACCCCGGGAATAGCGTCCCTCTCGAAGTAACGACCCTTTTTTGGGGAACCGTGAAAAATGTGGGAAAAAAGGTTGAAAAGTTTAAGGAAATGTGTTTGTTGCATTTATTTAGGTTGCTGCGTTGCAATTATCTTTGTGAGCGCTGTATTACTAGTAACTGGGGTGGGTCAGGTATAAAAAAAGACACCACCTCATCAATGCCAGCCAATATCACTTGACTCTGTCCACCCCCTCCCACAACCAAGACAATGTTTCCACGCGCGCGACTGCCGCTACATCACGCGCCAGGCTTGCTTTTGCCATTGTTATTTCGATTCTCGATTTGGTTACTATTTTGGTTTGATTTTGTGAACAATTTTGACGACCCATGCTATTGTTTAACTTTGTTATTTTGATTTGGTTACGTTTTTGGTTGGATTTTGTGAACAATTTTTGATGACCCACGCAATTTTTTAAAATTTGATACGAACTTATAATTTTGACGAAATGAGTGGAAGGAGTACCTTCTTCAAGAAATAGGTAGGTTTTATTTTATTTACTTTTTCACGTATTATCTAAAAAATGAAATTTTTTCATATGAAGGTCAGGGGTGGAACAAAATCTGTTAAAATTCCAATAACGACCCCTTCGAAATAACGACCCTTTTCCAGGGAACCGTGAAAGGTTGTAGTATCGAGAGTTGACTGTAGACTACTGCCACTCAATCCCCCGACCTAAATTTCTTTCTATCAGAACTCATTTGTAGGGGGTGAGGGGGAGAATATGAACCACGCAACACAACTCTCTAAAAAAAAATCACAAAAGGGAGAAAAGGGAAATTGGTAAAGAATGATAGGACAGGCAAATAATAACATGTAAAAGGAACGATTAACATAAAGGTCAAATTATTTGATGGCATAATTTTTCACAATTATTTTATCTGAAATCTTGCCCCTAGTTGATACTGAGAAAAGTTACATTTGTGGCAAGCATAACAGACTGCAAGTCATAAAGCTATTTTATTCATTACAGTTCCTCATAAAAAACACAAAGAAATCCTGGCACTTTGTAACAGTACAAAGACCATGTTGTAACAATTGATGTGGATTATTGAAGTGCTGATAAAATGAATGACATGACAGGAAGTAAATAAATCATAATGAATATTCAATACATATGCTTGTCTCTCACATATCAAGTTCTACAGAAGCCCTATGACTTCTTTGGTGCTGACTGACAGCTGACGGCTTTAAAAAGTTACCAGACCAAATTATGTATCCCTACGCTGAACCATATGATCTGCAAAAACATGGGTTTAGCAGCTGTCACTTCTTACAGTAAAAATTTAGGTATATACCTAAATGTTGACTGTCAGAAGTCAGCTGTGAGCTGTCAGTCAGCACCAAAGAAGCCATGGGGCTACTATTGGTACACCCACTCCATGGGAACATGTATTATGTAATATATTTAAAATCATTTTATATGGGCTTTGTATTGTTACAGGGCCTTTGCTATGCAAAGTAGAGATTACATCTAATTCATGTCTTTTCACACAAATGTCTTACAATTAACATAATAGATGCATATTTGTAATCATATTTATCTGACACTAACAATGATGAAAATTAAAAAATAAATCACGATAAGAGTTCAAAAACTTTCATATATTATAATAATAGAATACACATTAAACAATAAAAATTATAAATGTAGAGATTCATATGATTAACAAAATGGCACAGCAACTATTGCTCAAGCAAAAAAGTAAAAATAAAAGTTTGCCTGAATAATATTTACACATTTGATGTACATTTTTGCAGCGAAAAGGCCAATATGGTATATTTTTACCATTAAAATGTTACATTTGCAATTAGAAAATAGTTGGGTGCAGAGATTTTTTGTTTCTACTTACAATGACTTAATGTTTGAAAATAATAATTTCTTAAAATAAATAATTTAACCAATAAGATTCAATGCTTTAATCAAGTTTAGTATAAAGGCTTGTTGCTAGGAACATAAATTTGAAGATTAGGGATAAATGCAAAGATTTTGCCAAAAATAATATGATGTATGAGTGATTTTCATCAATAAATAAATTTTCTTTTAACTTTTGAGGCATAATGTTTTAAGTAGTCGAGATTGCTTTTAATGAAATTTACAGGACCTATTGTTAAATTGAAAAAATTGAGCAAAGAAGCTATTTATATCTTAAGGCTACCAACTATCATAATTTTATTAGTACAAAGCTTTCGAATTTGATAAAATTTAATTTTAAATTCAAATATAAAAGTTTAGCTTTTGAATATTCTTTTAAAATATAAACTTACATTGAACTATAATTAAAATCTAATAAAAAATTTGTATGTGGCATTTCAGGTCAATCATGTGGCTGTAATTACACTTTATTTTGTTTTGAAAAAATGTCATAAAATATTCAATGCTGATTCGATTCAATATATGTTGATTATAACATATTACATTCAGATTGATTAAAAATCATTCAAAGCTTGTTATTCATTTGAAGTTAATAAGTTAATATTCAAATTCAATTCAAAATTGAAAATCTTGGTTTCGCCCAGACTTAAATTCGATGAAGATGTGAGTATGAGAATGGTATTTATTTAGGCCTATGTTGAATTTGGTATACTTAAAAAAAGTCATTAATTCATTTTCAACAAACCTTTTGTGTATATTTGAAATAATTAATTATTGCCATTTGGAATTTCCACAAGATAACTTTGTTTGGATTTAATTTAAAGGCGGGATTTGCAATCAAATAATTGACAACTGGTTATATATACTATATAATGTGTAGCAAAACTTGTTGCCCAGAGAATATTGGTGTTCATGTCTTTCTGTGACATATTATGTTAAGTGGGGTATACTAAATGGGCCTTAATTTAAATAGTTTGAAGGGAATCTGAAAATTATGTTTGATAAAACACTATTGTTACACTTGAATGTGTTGGATAATTTTTGTTGTCGAAAATATAGGCATGTCAAGAGAGACAATTTAGAAATAACCAAACATTTTACCTTATAGTTAGGACTATAGGATTCCGATTTAAATCTTTCTTTGAACCCACTTTATGGTTCTCTCTCATTTTTGAAATTCATGTTACCTAAAACTTAAACTAATTTTAAACTGCAGAATGTGCACATGATTAAGCACAAATATCGATCCTCTGGGTCAAAGCTGAGTATGGTATTGCAGATCATTAATTTGGAGTCAATACTGACCTTTTTTTTTTTTACAAGCAGCAATTCATTAAAAGCATACTCGATTGAAAAGAACGATAGAAACAAAAAAGAAAAATACAATAAAGCGTTAAATATTATAAAGAGAAAAAAATAAATAGCTTAACTCTGCCACCCTTTGAGCAAAGCGGTGAAGATCAATACTTAAAGAAAATTAAATATTATTACCTAATTCTACAACTAGGTTTTATTTTATCAGAACTCTTCAAGACGGAGTGTGAAATGTGTAGCAAGGTTCTCTGTGTGTGGGAAAAATACTAAAAGGAGAAAGAGTCATTTTTACAACCCCCCCCCCCCCCCCCCC
>CABFOV010000324.1:182927-224111 GCA_902141375.1 Timema poppense
CCCCCCCACCTCTCCCTTCTGTTTTGTGTTTTATCTTTAGGAATTTTCATTTAACCCCCTCCTGAAGAGATCTGATGGAACAAAATCTAGTTTGTTTTTATGCTTAGAGGTAACTATTTTTTAATCTTTTGTCCATATGGGATTTTAAAATGTATGAATAATAAATAAGAAAGATAGGTTAAATAAATAACTTTAACTAAATTTCACCTTGAATAAATCATATGATCAAGTTTTTGTACTTTTCATAAGTAGAAGCGTATGATAAAGCATCAACAATTTCTGGTATGTAGCAACTAGAGTTACGACTCCTGGGTTGGTATCATTGAGAGAAGCTAGATCATGACATACTGAGGTGCATCCAACTGAGAGTCATCAGCAGGGAGGAGAGGGCCCAACATGAGGTGGCTCAGACCATTGCGGACTATATCCTCACTGCTGTTGCTTGTAGACATGCAAGATTTATTGAAGAGAGGGTCGGTGTCACCCAAATCTGAATCCAAGTCAAGGCTGTATCGGCTATAAAAGACAAACCCCATACTTCAACTTTTGAAAAAGATACCACACAAGTATTTTTTTGGAAACCAAGATAATCAAAAGTTAAATAACTTGAGGTGACACGGAAGGAAATACGAGTTAAGGTAAATATTTTAAAAGTTTTTATGAAAAAAAACTTTTTGAGGCAAAAATAAATTAAATATTGCCTCAAGAGTTACATTTAGTGTAATTTTCTACACATCTAAATTTCAAAAGTTCTTTAATATTTGTCATGATCATGGTGGTATTCAAACGACCTAAAACTTTTTAAGCTAAGAGGAAATGTTCTGGTCTAATTACACAATGCTTATGACAAATATTTAAATATAAATGTATCTAAAAGTATCTACAAAAGCATTATTTGATTTATTTTGGCCAAAAAATGTTTTATTACAAAAACTTAGAAAATAAGGACCTTAACTAGATTCTTTCATCCCACCTTAAATATCTATGACAATTGCCAATAATATAACTCAGCAAAGTTGGTGTGTGTGTGTGCGCGCGCAAACATACATACAAACAATACAAACTAGCACAAACACACACATATTTTGGAGATTAATAGGAAAAAGGAATATTTTTCAAAAATTTAAACAATGTGTAACTGTGGACTTCCTATATAGGCCTAACTTTTATTTCAGGTTAGCTTTCTTCACCATCACTTACTTTACATTATAGTGTTTATACAATTAAATATACACAGTTATTCTATCTACATATTCAGCTATGAAAGAGGACATTAACATCTCATAATGCACCTTATGACACACATAAAAATTGGTCTTCACGTGACTTACCTTTTAGGTCTGTTTCCAATATCCTTGTTTGAATCAAAATCATTTCCCAACATCATATCATCGGGTTCATTAAGAGCAAGATGAGATCCTGCAAAAATACATATTTAGAGTATAATAATTTTTATTATTTATTCTGGCAGTAACATCTTTTCTTACAGTTAATAATAATTACTACTAGTAAACTGATTGAATGGTGACCAAAATTATCTCTGAAATTAATTAAAGAATTTGTCTGAAATCATAGCTTACCCGAAAAATCAAAGGTAGCACTCATTCCTAATAGCTATCCCATTGGTTTATGATAGGATAAAATATATTTTTTTAGGTTAACTAAACCCTTTAAATTTCAAGGTTTTTTTCACAGCCTTCGTATGCCCAGGTTCCTTGTAGAAATATGATTAAAACTTTGTAAGATAGCCAGCACATTTACTTGAGTAATACTAAAGTAGAATATGTTTTAGATAAAACACACCAAACAAACCCTACACATTTAACAGTAGCTTTTGCAAACCACATGAAGCTTCTTCCATGAGACTCTTCTTGTGAGCTAATATTTAGCGCTGGGACATACTGATTTGTCATGTATCTGACTCTTCACTTGTTAAGTATTGAGTTTACAAGATGTTGTAATTGATTGGTGACATGAAACTGGTAATGAGCTGGTTGTGATTGTGGATAGCTCCGAGTGGCTGATTCTTTCACTACTTACGACGTGTAGAGTCAATACTTTTGAAAGTGGTCCTGAACACAAGATAAACCAGGAAGTCTCAGTAGTAGAGCAGTGACGCGTAAATCTAAATGTGACAACTTCAATTTATGTACCCAGGTTGTTATTTTTTTCTTTTCTGTGTATAGCGTCTTAGTACCCATTCAGGCTATTCACATTAATTTAATTGAACATGATTTTACCTCATGATCACATCCTTATATTAGAGACAGAGGACAGGTTGCATTGGCAGTCTAAGTTTATTGACAAATGGAATTGACCTGTCATAAGGCAGAACACTTAATAATAATAATAATAATAATAATTTTATGCATGCAAGGGAGTCCAAGAAAGAGATGAGAGGAGCAGATAACAGAAAGTGTTGAAGCTAGAGGAGAAGAATTGAAGAAATTAAAGGAGGAAGATGGAGGCATTTTAGTAAAATGACCCGGCCACAGGTTGAAATCAACTGTTGATGATGATGATGATTTTATACATACATAGATGTTGCTACACACAGTTGTAAGACAAAGAAGATAATGTAGCCAATGCACTTTGTCTCCTCTTCTCTTGTATGATTATAAAATACATTTTCCTAGTGAGACACAATAACTAAACTCGGAAAGGGGGGTAGCTACTAGTTCTGAGGCACATATTTATAAATCAATGTTACATTTGGCAGAATGCAATAGTCTAGTTGTTAAAGGCTTTTCATCGCATTTCACTTATTTAAAGTGTGTGTTTAATCTAATCATGGGCATTTATTACAAGGTTTGATTCATATTTTTAAAATGTGAGGTCATATTTTATAATCTTTAGGTCATCAAAATTCAGGCCATAGTCATGATACATTACCACACGATGTAACAAATAAGGTATACAAGATTACGCAATGGTACTAAGTATTTAGGGAATTGTCTGGGCTTCCATGACATTTGAATCTCAAATGTTGGACCTACCAGAAGGGAAGAGTAGCGTGTGTTGCATGATGTCATCTTCTAAGTATGCCGGTAATTCATTGTCCAAGGTGCTGGCCTTGTCGAAACCAGTGCTGTCGAGAGCACTGTTCTCCACCATTTCAAGCCATTGGGAGTTGTGCCATCGAAACTTCTCCAGCTTAATACGCTCGGCCCAGTCCTTGTCCCAGTCCTGGCAAAGTATTTGGTTTAATGCTTTGGCAAGTTTAGATAAACAATCAACAGTAAACATTTTGAATGATCAATAAGTGGTTATACCTGCCTCAGTGGCGTAGTTGGCTAACGTGCTAGTTTCATGTTGAGCTAGACTGCAGAGGATGGGGAGATTGAGGTTTGAATCTCAGTCGGGTGAACTGGGGGTGGTTTTTCCTAAATGGTTTCCCACTCTCCTTCCAAGCAAATGGGGGTAGATTACCTCTATATTAATGATTGCTTCCTCATCCCTATCCCATTAGAGTAATTATCATTTGCATATAACCTAAACAGTTAGTAAGATGCGTCGCTAAAAGGTGGTCATTCTCATGGACATATTCATAAGCAGAAATGGCTGACAAATGTACAGAACAAACAACAAAATAAAATGGGCTGAGTCAATTCTATCAGATTTTCACTAAACATCATGACTGGTTCAGCTTCCTGGATTATTTATTATTTTTTTACCACCACATCTTACTACCTGTTGAGGTTATATGCATATGATAATTACTCTAATGGGTTTAGGATGAGGAAGGGAGCCATTTAGAGGTAATCTACCCCCATTTGCGTGGAAGGAGAGTGGGAAGCCATTTAGGAAAAACCAACCTCACTAGACCCGACAGAGATTATAACCCCAATCTCCCAGTATTCAGCAGGCCAGTCTAACAAGAGAGTGAAGCTTTAGACCATTCGGCTATAGAAGCGGGTTTGACCAGAAACTAAATTAGTTTTCTCAATTTTTGGTTTTAAAAATTGATTTAAAAATACATAAAATGGCTCTTTAAAGAAACAAAACCTCTTTTCACATTTAGAGGTACATTATGCTATATAGTGAAATCTCCTTAAATGGATACCTCTGAATAGCGGATTTTTTTTAATGATCAGCTAAAATTTCCCCGGCAAAATAACATGGGTTCCTACAATGAAACAACCTCCTAATAACATACTTTCTCAATAACAGAAATGGGTACTGATATGGATGCATATTTATGCATATAAATCTGTAAACAGTAGACAAAATCTAAAGGACCAGTCCATTTATAATATTTGACTGTAGGAACGTCAGGAATGCTATTGTCATTGTGTTAAGTGTGAGCAGTCTCGCCTTCCCCTCTATGGTAAGTTTCTAAGATATCCTGCGCATTAATTTCTTCGGTACTTCAAGGTCATACCTCCCTCCTCTTCTGCGCCATCAGCAGGGGGATGTCCCAGCAGTTGGCTGTGCTTGTACACACATATATAGTAAAGAAGGCCTTCTGTTAACATTTAATTTTATTTGCATATTGTTCTATTTATATGCAATTTGTACAGTAAACTACATAAAATATGTATTTATTAGTCATAACTATCCTGCATACAATACTGCACACTGCAGTAACTAGATGGTTGTAGTTAATATCACAAGATTTAGATAGTTTTTCCAAATAATGGACACTTCAGAATAGTATAAAATAATAGTGGAATCAACACAATATTGTTTGTTAAGTGAGAAGAAGAGCACACTTCACACTTTACATTTTTGCCTCTGTACAAAGAATTAATTTTCTTCATGAAGCAGCCATTTCTTCCTTGGCCTAAGGCATCAATGTAAAGTGTGAACCGTGTTTATCTTTCCATTGCAAGTCATGTTGTGTGTTGTTCCTTTTGTTTCCATTCCTCTTTCCTGTACCTTTCTATTATAACAACGTTTATGTATTTGAATATAATTATAAATATATTTTTAAAGTCTTTAATTCAAAAATACTCAGAAAAATCAAATATGTTCACCCGTTTAGCATTTTTGTAGATAGCTATGGTTAATACAAATCTCTTATAAATAATAAAAAAGCTATTTTTATACAACATATTATTTTATTGCCAAAATACTTTTTGTTGAATTTCTAATCTAGCGAGAACTAGGACTTTTTTAAGATCTGATTGAATTTTATTTAAGGGAAAAAATGTTGATTCAAAAGGTAAAGCTATTGATTAAAAATATGATTAAATCAATTTATTTAACTTTTATGAGAAAGCACATTTTTTGTAAAAAAAAGAAAGAAAAAAACTCAAAGATTAGTGTAGTAAAATTAAAATGGGAAAATAACATTTTTGTTTAAGAAATCGTTCATAGCAATTAAATAACTATTAAGTAGGTAATTAATTTCAATAAGGTTATATTTTATAGCAGGTGAAGCAAATACAAAAATAATGTGCTCAATTTAGTTAAATTTGCGACCCATGGAGTGTTAATGACGGCTGGGTGTTGTCTCTGTCAGTTGATTCAGATAGTGCATGTTAAATATCATAAATACATTTAAAAAAAACTCAAATTCAAAGGAATCAACACTTTATAAACATGTAGATTTCAGTCTGCTCTTTGAGAAAATATAAATTTTTACGCAAGTTTTAAGAGAAATTTGAGCAGTTAAGCTCATTTTATCTTCACAGACAATAGGTAATTCAAAGATGAATAGTTAAAGAGTTAGTAAAGTCACATTTAAATGTCTAGATGAATACCAAATGTTTTTAGATTTGTTTGTTTGACTAAGTGAAAATTGGAACCAAGAACTAAAAGTATAAAACCAGAAACATAAAAATTTGGAAGTCACACAATTAATAACATAATCTAAGACACTCATTGTTCCTTTATTTTAAATTATTTTTATGAAATTCTATATGGTTTACTATGAAAGCTGATAAACATATCTCTTAACAGTGTGTAGTGTACAATATACATACCTATTGTCATCAATGACTCAATTGACCTCATTCTGTTTCTCAATGCCACTACAGTATAACTACACCAGTTGTTTGGCCACATGTGGAACAAAATTATTTACACAAGTGCACACATCTTACTCTCCATAGACATATATATAAAATGAAACACACGATTTATACACTTTTCAAAGTCATTATAGCTTCATTGTTGGGCCCTCGAATCCAAAAGGATATTCCAAGATTCAAGAAAATTTGTTTTAGAGCGTTAATACTGATTAATGGTGCTTCAGAACCAATTATAATTATAGTAGGAACTAAATAAGCAAACCCCAGAGTAGTAATTTAACACTGAACTGAATGTATGAATGTTATAATGATGGAATATAAGAAAGAATGTTAACATTTAGTTATTATTTGTATTTTCTATTCAATTTATATTTCCTCTTATGCTCATAATTTTTTTCAACAGATACAGATTCGGGATTTAAAGGTATTTTGGAGATTCAGACTTGTTAAATAGAACTCGAATAATATTATCATAATATCATTATTACTATATATTTGCATACAACCCAAATGGGTAGCAAGACACGGTGCCCATAATAATAGTAATAAATATTCTGTCTTTTGGTTAGATTTGTTGCCTTATCAAAACTGATTTCTCCTGCATGTTCTATCTGCAGATTCATTTATTTAGATCCTGAAATTTCATCTTCTTTCCTTGTTTGAGTTAATCCATCACTCACATTTAAAGTCTTCCTGATCCCCTTATTCCTTCCACATTGCCTTCTACGACATAACTCAATAAGCCAATTCCTCTCATAATGTGGCCTTGCTTTGTGTAATCACCTGCAAAATACCTCTCTTTGCATTTACTATTCTTAAAACTTTTTAATTTGTTACAACATCTGCCAACTTCCTTTCTATTCTACTCTGGTAAAACACATCAAATATTTCTTATCCTTTTTCCTAAACATCCATATTTCAGCTCCATATAAAGCATCGCGATGCCCATATGTAATACTTCCCCAGTTTCTTCCTCGTCTACAGGTCTAGTTTGATAAAAGCACCCTCTTCTTGTTGAAAGCAACCTTGGAAATTGCTGCTTTTGACTTTAACTCCAAAGTAAACTGCACCTTTGTGGCAATAAAACTTTCTAAATATTATTGTAGGTCAATGTGCACTCCAAAAATTATATATTATAGCTAAGAGTCTGCTAGATCAAATTTTTTCATTTGAATCGAGCGAGAGTCTCAGAAATCTCCCCAGTATCGGGTTGAGTTTGAGTTCAATAAAATATACAAATTAAATTTGAATCCAAGCCTTAGAAATTAGGGTAAAAATAATAAGTTTTTGTTATAATACTACATACAATTTTAAGTTATTATCAAATATAGAAATATTATTATTATTATTACTATTAGCACCGCGTCTTACTACCCGTTCGGGTTATACGCACTTACGCTAATGTGAAATGGTAGGGTGATTGTGAGATGAAATGAAGGACCTACAGTTTAACGTGGAATCCGAACCACGGTGGAGGCTGGCATTCCTCACATTCACAAGATGTCTTGTCAGAGGTGAAGGAAGGGTTTGGTAATCAGATAAATCTTTGCCGGGACCGAGGATTGAACCCCGGCCGCCAGCATAGAAATCTGACACCCTACCCCTAGACCGCCAGGTCACCCTAATATAGAAATACAATAGCAACTAAATTTTGACTTTTTTTTTTACAATGCAATCATTATAATATTAAGACATTACATTAGGTAAACTAATTGTCTGGGGTTTGGTTTTTAAGTTCATCCTATAAATATGTTATGCTCAACTATCAATAATCAGTGTAAGAGCATTACAACAAATTCTGATTGATATAAAATGTTATATAAACACAAATCAAACACTAAAAATGTGTTATTTAAAAATTGAGGTTTGGTGACAATGAATTGATATATTTCTCATATTTATACTGTCACTAAGAAAAAATATAACTCTTTTGAGTGATAAAAAGAAATTATTTTAATAACATTTTATTATTTAGTAATATTTTGCAAGAAAGTATAGGAAAATTGGATGGAAACATAAATAAAAGGAAACTAGTAATTTTTGTTCTTTTATTTTAAAGCTAAAGGTAGAAAAAAAAGTGTTTCAAATTATGTATGGCTATATAAAACTGTGATTGCAAATTGAGGCCTTTAAAATTCAACTAGATTTTTTTTTTTGCTCTTCTTTGAATCTCAAATCTCTTGAACATTATTAGACTCCAGGAATTCAAGCATCCCCTTTCCAAATATTAATATTGTAAAACTGATGGGCATGAAAAAAATCACCCCCAGAACCTTAAGAGCTGTGTTATGGCCACCACTACTTGGATGTATTTAATTTCACTATATATCAACTTACCACAATAATATCGAGGCACATGTTGCACACTTTACGAATGTGCGTGTTCTTGTCATGCATGAGATCAATAAGGTACGCTGGAGCCTCTGAATATTAGTTAAGTACTAAAATGGTTTTTTAACTACCTGTTTGAGTTATACATATAAAATATTATTAAAACAATTTTTTATGAGAGCTATCTAAAGCTCAATGTGATAGGTACAATACAAACAAAGTTATGTTTATTTTTTAAAAGTTGTGAGTGAATATTAAATGTCTTAGTTTGGCTTTAGTTTATGAGGGCACAGACAAGCACACACCAGATCCTCAGCCTTATGTAAATTTCGCTGCACTCCTTAGGCCAGGTCGAGTCCATCAAAATTGGAGTTCACTAGTGTCAGTGTTCAGTGAAAAAAAAACTTCTAAATTAATAGTTGTTAAATGAGTCACTTTTTACATGTTTGACATAAAGGAACTATTGTAATCATAATGGGCCATCTGCTTAAGTTCTTCCTGAGGTAGGACTATAGCTTTGTGAAAGCTGGTCGATTGACTCGAGAAGGCTATTTGTGTATTCTTTCTAGTAAAACCATGTTTGAAATGAGCTTATTTTTAATGCCCCTTGATGGTGCCTAGCGATTCTCATGTTGAAGGACTCAAGCTATCCGCAGAGCAAAGCCATTTTAATCTGTAGGCTGTGGGTTTGGTCTATCTGTCTGTGCTCTAGGGTCATTCATATCATATAAGATTTAACACAGTGTAAATAAGCAAGGTAGATGTGATTCCTTTGAATGTAAACAAAATTTACATGTTTTGGGGTGTTAGGCCTTTAAAATCTCCTCTGTGCCATACATTTCTGCTAAAACATAACATTTTTAATCCTATGATATTTTCCCAAGCTGAAAAGAAAAGTTAGACTTAAGACTTCACAGATAAAATAAGGTGGAAAAACTAGTCATTTATCATTCCTGTACCCAACTTGTAAAATTTAGGATGGCAAATTTATTTCAAAGGATACCAGTCTCTCTGATTAGATATTCTCTTGTGGCGACATGTCGAGACACTACAAAGAACACGTAAATAATTTGAAGAACCATTTCATCGTCTTCCTGCTTGGCTGTAAGAAAAACATTTTTACATGGATAAGTGTAAGAGATGTCACAATCGACTTTTCTTTTAGTTAAATTATATTTTAAAATTTCAATTGCTATAACACAATATTTTAACTTTTGATACCGTTGCCTTGCAAGTTCAGGTTTTTATAGTTGAAATGGTAAGGTGTGTTATTAAATTTTTTGTTAGCTATGTTTCTCTTTAAGGAAAAACTCTTTTCTGTAATTTGTAAAGGCAAAAATGTTTTAAAAGTCTATGATTAATATTTAATAGACATTTACCAAAATTTCCAGGATAAAATCAAATTGGTAAAAATGGTTCACCTATCACAGCAGCCATATTGGTTTCTATTAACATAAACCAAGATGGCCGTTCTCATTTCATTTCAGGCCTATTCCAGTAAGAATCGAAATCGAAAAACTGGTATCATCCCATCTCTAATTATTACTTTAATTAAGTTAAACTAACCTTATCTTCTGTTAAGTAGATGGGTGCTCTAAACTTCTGTCACTTATTTTACAACCACCAAAGTCAAATCATTGCAAGAATAGTATTCAAGATTATATTCTATTAATTATATAAAGGTGTTGATTCTCATCAAATGTTGCTGTGAGCTTATTCATCCTTCAATCTAGGGATGAGGTAGAAGTTGTGGTATGTTGAAGATGTTACAATTTCTCCAGTAGCCTTGAACTTGAACGTCATATTCTCCAGAACTACCCTCAGACTCTACACTAAACACTTATTTACTAACTGATTCACTCCCACTGGTATTGTCACCACCATCCTAAATATTATGACAACAGTGATATTACAATTACTTCAACTAAGGAGAAGTAAGATTGTATCCATCTATTAAACATATAATAATATTCATAATATTCATACATTTTATTTTTGCATTATAGCTACGTTTTAGTTACCAAACCTCTCACAAAGAGTGCTGTTATGTTCCAAAAATATTAGTATATCTATGGTCCCTGCTGGCACGATACTACAGTAAGCTACTAGTATATGAAGTCCGAGTAATGCTATGTTTTATTCTTCTAGCCATAGAGTCTAGAAATTTATTTTTAGCACCATGTCTTACTACTCATTTAGGTTATACGCTATCTAGTCTAGACAATAGCCCCAGGCCGACCTCGACTTCTCATACTTATGGCTTTTTATGTGTGCGTGTTGATATGCAGTAGAATTGTTTTTATTGAAGATGAAGATGACCCAGTAGAAGCAGATTCAAAATGTGAAGTTGACTCTGATATTGATGGTTCCGTAGAATAAGAGTGATTTTTTTTAGCATCGCGTCTTACTACCCGTTCAGGTTGTATGCCAGACTGATATTGATTCAGAAGGAAGAGATGAATTACATAGCTACTGATGAATAAAGTACAATTATTATTATTACTATCATCATCGCGTCTTACTACCCGTTCGGGTTATACACACTTATGCTAATGTGTAATGGTAGGGTGATTGTGAGAAGAAATGGAGGACCTACAGTTTGTGTGGGATCTGAACCACAGTGGAGACCTGGCATTCCACACATTCACAAGTTTTGATTAATACACGTCTTGTCAGAGGTGAAGGAAGGGTGTGGCAATTAGATAATTCTGTAGCGGGACCAAGAATTGAACCCTGGACCCTAGCACAGAAGTCTGACACCTTACCCCTAGACTGCAGGTCAAACAATAAGGTACAATTGTTGTTAGTAAATGGAACTCTATAGTAAAAAGTTTCATAAATATAAGGGATTTTTGTGTTTTATTTTAATTTATTTTCTTCGAATCAAAACTTTTTTTTCTGTTGGTGGTAAAGAAAAATTGATCGAATGACAATCAATGGCATCCTAGAGTTGAAGAAATATAGTAGATATTAAAACTGACGCCACTGTGTTTTATAACTATAATAAAATTTGTTTCTATTATATTTTCCTGAATTATTTATAGCCTTTCTTTTTCCAATATGTTCTGTAATATTATAAATAAATAATTTAGCCATTGCGCCTGCTCAGTGTTAAACACCTTATTTGAACCTTTACAATTTTATTCCTTACTGATCAATTTTTTTTTAGGGTGCCAAATGGTAGAGCACTAAGATGCATTGCAGACGTTTAGAAATCCGACATTATTTAAGAAGTTGTTTGATATATTTTTAAAAGGTTTTCAACAAAATGTAGGTGAAAACTATAATCAGATTTTTGACTAATTAAAAAGTTTAAATTTTGAGTTTGAAGTTTTTTATTATATTCAACGACTCTTACACAGAAATGTATACTCCCGAGTTTAAAGTCAAAGGTTAGAAATCAATATATTTCCTTCCTCTATCATAAAATAAGGTTTTGATAGAATTACAACAGAGCATTTTAAGATAATATGGTATTGTTTTATTGAGTATTATAAAAGTTTTAATACATTTAAAAAAACTTTTTAACTTAAAATTTAAACTTTTTAATTTATCAGAACTTTTGTCTAAATTTTGGTGAAAATAATATTAAAAAGTATAAAACCACTTCATGAATGATCCAGGATTCAAAAAAATCTGCAATTCTTCTATGTGCTTTCCCACAAAGCACCTTCAAGGTTAATTTCCATGAGCGTGTTTAGCAGCGTGACTGAGCGTCTTGACAGCAGTGCTGCTCACACCCGTAGCAGTGCAGCTACTGTGCTGTTAATACTAATTCATGTTTTCTTCTAAGATTTCAACAATAAAATTAACTTTAAGAACAAAGTACTTGCATTTGTTTTATTACATAAGATAATTTATTTTAAAATATGGCAGCATTGATACTAGGTTCACCTTCTGCTTTCAACAAGACTAGAAACAGGACCGTTTTATACATGATTTAAAAAAATAAATCAAGATGAAAACACATTTTCCAAGTATTTTTACATATCAATAGAATCATTTAACTGGTCAAACATGCTACTCTTGCAGTAGACTAAACTGCCAATGACGAAGAGATTAAGGTTCAAATCTCGGTCGGGCGTAGGGAGGGTGATGTTTCCAAAATGGTTCTCCTCTCTTTCTGCTCAAATGCGGGTACACTTTATTTGATATAAGTTCCCTAATCATTAAAACCATTAGCTTAATTAGTACATATGCATATAACCCGAATGGGTAGTAAGATGTGGTGCTAGAAAAATACTAAATAAAGAAAGCCGAAAACAGTTTCCGAGGATCTTGGCAGGTAAGTAGAATACTTAAGTTATTACATTATAATCTTGGATTTCATAGTGCCAGTAGCATCTCTCCCTCAACAATAAACATCTCCACATCTAAACTCTCAAGACATGACATTAAATATATATATACACATATATTACTCTGCAAGGACTAGTCTAGTGCATCAACACGTGTCTTTCTTTCGAAAGCGTGTATTTCTGCCGTTCGTGGAAATACGACCATTTAAAACAATGTGTCCTCGTCAGCCGCTCTGCAAGGAACTGCGCTGTGTGTTGTGAGAACAGGCGATTGAACATGGCTACTAACAGCTGTGCTGCTAAATACACTCGTGGAAATGGGCACTTAAGCTTCTAATTTAACCATAAAATTTTTGTTTAATTTATTTAATGGAATGAATGAGAAAGCAAAGTTTGGACTAAAATCATGAATCCGAACTGGAAACTTATTTTTTAAATTATATCCATTTCCCATCCTGTTTATGTGGGAATTTGTTAGTTCCCGCCAGAAAAAATTTCCAGAAGTCAAATTATCATTCCTGCACAAGCCTAGTTACTGCCCAATTAGATGTACACATATTTGCAATAAAAGGGTAAGGATGAGGAAGGGAGACTCTAAAGGAAATCGACGAATGCAATCAATATCCCAAATACAAATGTGTCATAATAAGTTGATAATCAGACCAATAATCAGCATCGGTCCGGCCCACAGAAAAGGTATACACCAGACCCACAGCCTCCAGGTTAAAATGGCTCCGCTTCGTGGGAGAACTCAAGTCCTTCAACATGGGTATCGCCAAGTGCCATCAAGAGGCATTAAAAAAAATCTCACGAACCTCCTACAAGTGAGTTGTTTAACAATTGAACATTTGGAAGTACTTTTATCATTGAGCATTGACACTAGTGAGCTCCAGTGTTGATGGACTCAACCTGGCTCAAGGAGTGTAATGGAACTTCCATAAGGGTGAGGATCTGGGATATCCTTATCGGTGGCCTAGCCCTAAATTTAAAATAAAAGCTATATTAACTGAAGATAACAATTAAGCTATAAAAAATGGCATAATAACGGTCTTCAAAAGAAAATATATACTTTCTATATGTAATCACATCCCAATATTAACATAGTTTCATCTAAATATTGAAAATACCGCTGCAATCTATTGAGGAATGGAAGGAGGAAGGTATTACCAGACACAGTGCAAGGAACAGAAGGTCGGAAAGGTATGGTGCTGGCTACCTCGCAGAGAGGACGGCTCTTTTTACCTTTGAGAAGCTCAATGAGCGACAAGAGAACATCTGCCTTACAGAGCAGAGTGGCACAGCCCTCATCTGCAGCTGCTGTACCTAGAAACACTACCACCTCCAGTACCAGATCGTCATCACGTCTACCTGAAACAGGAACATTGCTATAAGATGCTTTATTTATCATTTTTAACAATCACAATAAATCCAACACTAAGTAGATGAAAGAAAAAAGGACAGCAAACAACTGGGTTAATCAACATTGAAAGAAGGATAGAAGGGTAATGTTTACATCCATACAGGAAATTTTTGTTCCAAAACTTAAAAACACATCACAAATAAAAGTAAAAGCACTAACACATATTTACAAACACTTGAATATTTTGATGCCTTCAAGGCCTGTTCCTCAGGAGATACTGGGTATGTGTATGCCATGTGCCACCGTTAGTGTTATAACTTTTATTTCTATTGTATTTATTCTATGACATATTATAAATATCACACTTAAAACAATATATTTAATACATAAAAAACTTCCCTAAATAAATTAAAATTGATTATTAATTATAGTAAGAAAATTTTTTATAAATGGAAAGTGGATTAATATTTTTAGAATAAAAATAACTAGTTAGAATATTTAAATAGAATTGTGATGGTATATTGATGTATGAAAAATTAGTTATAATTCAATTTTGTATTATTTAAGTTCAACCCTTCAAATCAGTTCCATATTGAGTGCAGCTAATTACATTGTGTTGACTTTGGCACTATCACCGAGAGACACATACCTTTCTCATCATAAGAAAAACAAACAAAATTAAAGCAGCAATATTTTTAAGCTATACACTTTTGCACAAAGTTGTTCTTGACACAGTTTTGCACTAATCTATTTGTGTTATACCTGTCCTACAAAGAGATCCCTTACTATTCCATCTTTTGTCTCTGTTTCATACCATTCTTCATCCAACAACTAGTTTACTCAGTTGCTGACCTTAATAATATGGTATTTCAGTGGCCACAATATGTTTGCATACTACCCTCTTTGTTTGGTTCTCCCCCATCCCCATTCACCATTTTGCTCACCTCAATCACATAAATCACAAAAAATTACATAGACAACCAGAGAGAAGAATAAATGATGATTTATAAATCACCAAAAAAACCATAAAGCAAATATTTAGTACATTCACCACCTTAATTTACTTAGATGACAGCTCAAAAAGTTAATAGAAATAGACGCAAACAAGTTCTTTACAATGGTGCACCCACGTAGTTGATAAAACATTTTTTATTCAGTTAAATATTTTGAAATACGATAAAATAATCATAAAATAATGTAGTACATATAAAAAATGACAAGTATTTTCTCTTTTCCAAGAAAATATTATGCATTTATTTTTTTACTATTATTATTATTTAGCACCGCGTCTTACTGCCCGTTCGGGCTATACACTATGCATTTATTAAAAGGTATTAATGTATGCACTATATTACACATTATTGATAACATTTCAAAATGAAGAATTTAAGTCTTGAACACAAGCCTCTCCATTTACTCCTGTCCTCCCACCACTTTTCTTCCTCCACGCCGGCCCAAGCCAGCCACCTTGGAGTCCTCCTTTCTTCCATACTCGTCACATGTTCATACTAGCCCAATCTTGCCTTCTCTATTCTATCCTGCAGAGGTTCCTCCTTCACTCTATTTCTCACCCTGTCCATTCTTGTCACTCCTAGCCTGTATCGTGTTCTTATCCCTTTAATTCATTACTCAGGTTTCTGATGCATACTACAGTTACGATATTAAAAAAAACAGTGTTTTTATTTATTTCTAAATATACATCCAAATTAAGTTTATCAGGCCCAATGGTCTAAAAAAATTGCTTTCATGAAACAGAAAGGAATGGAATCAATTAAAGGAGGAAAAATGGTGGAAGGATATAGGAAGATGGAGGCATTTTATTAAATTGACCCTGACAAAGGCTCAAAACAGTTGATGATGATGGTTTTAAAAAAAAAGTGATTAGGTTCCATCAAAAGATGTATACATATTTGAACACGATAATAATATCCACATTACCTGATGTGCTAGACAAATAGTTACTATACATAATTTATCTCTATAAGGAAATCCTCTTTTCACTTTATGAGGTAATTGTATTATATTTGGAAGGAGGTACAGGAAAGGTGGATAGATACATATAAAAGGGATAAACACAATATGGCTTTTACAATGAAAAGAAGAACACAGTTCACACTTTGCATTGCTGCCATTGGACAAAGAGGTAATATGATTTAATAATTTTCACACAAGAACCAAATGATTTAACATTGTTTTTAACAGTTTAAAATGCAACAATAATTACTTGAAAACATTTTTGATCTTGGAGTATTGAAAATGCATTACTTATTGCTACTGTATTTTGCAATATTAGCTAAGGGTTTTAAGGTAACGCTATAAAGGATTTTCCTCGTTTGTAATTCTAATCAAATAACAACATTTATTGTTTAATAATTTGTTGCAGAGTAGAAAAAAGAGTCAGTTGTGGATGTCTTACTTGGTACTAGAACATTAAATATCCAGGGGATGAGGTTGAACCGTTGCATGAGTTGTGAGAAATCAAGGTCAGGAAGGGTCATGTTGCCCAACACACCTACACACTCCACCACAAAGTCCTCATTCTCACAATCTCCTATTGCTTTTGCGATGTCTCCCACAAACTCCTGTGAAAGATGAAATAACACAATGCAATCATAGGGATTTGATTGATGAAAGAGTCATATTTTGTAAAATCATTTCAGGCTGTCTTGAATAAGAATTCTGTCAATAATAACTTTTGTTAATTAGAAATAAACACCCTTAAATAACTCACTTTGGCAGTAAATGGGCTAGAAAGTGTTACTCTCACAATAAATTGGACTGCAGAAGACAAGAAAATTGCAGTTCAAATTTCGGTGGTGTCTAGCGAGGGTGGTTTTTTTATAAATAGTTTCCCATTTTTCCTCCCCTTAAATGGAAGTATATTGCATCTAAATTCTACCTTCCTCACACCTATTCAATTAGCATAATCAACATATCGTAAATGCTTATAAGCAATGAGTAGTGAAACCTAATGAAAAAAAAAAATTAAGTCAAAAGGGGAAGTACATTTTAAAGAAATAACGACTTAAAAAGTGCTGAAGAAATATGTTTTGGTTTGAGTTTAATGTAATACTAGTGATTGTTTATAGAAATGACAAAAAAATCAAAATCTTAGAGTTGTAGAAAGTTAGAAAAACAGCTGATATAATGGATAAATTTGTCAAGTTAAGGTTACTGACCACGAAGCTCTGTTTGGTGCTATCATGTTGAGCTATGTTGCGCAACATTTTCATGAGCAGAGAGTCTTGATTCCTAAAGGCACGTGTCATCAGACTCTGTAGTCGATTGTTCTCCACCATCATCTGAGCATTACGTTTGTTGATGGCCAGGTTTATGCACAATGCAATCAACTCCAAATTTGCCTCCTCCTCAGAGCTATCCAGAAGCATGGACATGGCCTGGAATACAATACAACTTTGAAACTGAGGAGTGGAGTAAGTTTTTATTATTTTCAAATGTCATTTGCACAGTCCAGATTTAAATTACGTGTCGTCTTTTTTTATTTTTGTCACATATAATGCTCATAAATATATAAACTCTGTTCACGATTCTCTGGTTGTAGAAGTATAGGTAATGTCACTAATGTGTCATAATGGATTTTAAGGTAATATTTTCTTGGTTTACGTCATTTTTGGGCATTTTTAGGTAATCAAAATATGAGCTCTGGTCATGTGCAATAACTGAAACCCAAACAAACAAATCCTGGTCTTGGAGATTTATATGTCAATAAATTGATACATAGCAGCATGTAATTAAAAATATACTAAGACTATATCAAAAAACCAGACTCGGCTCAATATTCTAATAGTTCAAAGTTCTCCCAACTTAGAATTGTTCCCAATGAACTTCAGTTTATGACATTTTTCAGGTATAAATGTGCATGTATGACCCTTTTGTAACGATGAATAGAAAAAAAACTATTATTATAAAGGAATAATTGCACTGTATCATTCAAGGAACCAGGTAGTTAAATCTACGAATTTCTGCGCAGAAATCAGATACTTTGTAACAAAATTACTTTGGTAATAAGCAAAGGTGGGAACGTTGTTTTGTTGAACCCAAGAATCCCTAAGCATATTCAACAAACTGAAGAATTCAAAATTCAATTATTTTTTCTATCAAATATTAATAGGAGTTTGTATTAGTTGTATACTGCTTATTGGTAGTTTAGCCCAACATAATTACAGGACAGACTTAACAGCCACTCAGCCAGATATCAGACTGTTAATTTACCACTTAACCAAATTTATTATGCTATAATGATTGTATTATAACAAAAAAATGTAACATTTAGCTACTATTTATATATGGTAAGGTTCAGATTAAAGATATAGATTTATAAGCTAGGGTTTCAACCCAACTTTTGTAAAACTAGGGGTATGCGAGCTCAAGTTTTTTTTATTTGAGTTGATTTCAAGCCTTGAGTTTCTTATGAAGCTCCAGTGTATTGAGCCAAGTATATCTTGAATATTTTGATCCCTAGCTCGCTCAGCTTGAAGTTCAAAATCAATCTGAGCATTTGCAGAGCATTATTATTAACTCTAGGTTCCGCAACTACCCAGTTGTAAATTTATTACTAAACAAGTGGGGGCTGGAGGGAGGGAGGAGGTCTCGATTCAAAACAAGTACTTGCCATTTCTATGAATAGTATTCCAATTTAACATTACTTCACTAAATTACCTCAATTAAACATCAAATAGTTGTATATTGATTAATTACATCAGTATTATTAAACAAATCTCACCATAGGGACACATTCTGTGTAGGTGAACATAGATTTACATCTATCGTCCATGCTCATGTGGTACAAAATTCTGAGAACAATGGCTTCATGCCTCTGATCACCTGTGACAAAACAATCACTTCAGATATAGTCAAATAAATTTAAATAAAATGTGGAAATATCTTAAAATACTTAATAGGGGTGTGAAAATATTCTCAAAGTTAAACTTTACTTTGAAAAGAAGAAAAATAAAATTCAAAGCTTAACCAATAAATATTATTAACAATCAAATTACACCTTGTGTTTAGAAAATCATTTTCTGTTATAGTAATTGAATGAGATGTGGAAACAGTTTAATTTATCGTTCTTAGACAAAATTTGTTCAGTTTTGCCACTTTTAAACAATATTTCATCTTTAATATAATCTACATACAATATAGTATTTTTTTAATAAAAGACCATTTTATCAAATATTATGTCTTTGATTTGCCTTCGGGAATATTTAATATATTCAACTAGACTTTGTTTAAAATAGAGAAGATGGATTCAGCCCACTCCTAATAGGATACTTAGTGAAACGAAATCAAAGTACAGATTTCTAAACCATCATTTTAAGGTGAGATAAGGGGAAGTGTGATTTAAGTTACATATATTTTGATAGTTTTTCCAAACAAAGCAAGTAATGACGTTTATGTTGAACATATTAAAACATTACTGATTTCATGCTTTGTAAAGAATAAATGTTCTAACACAACAGAATTCTAACCAAAGCTTCTCAACATAAATCTATCATGATGGGGAGCAAAGCCATTATTTTTGTGAATTACTGTTATAGCCGTATTTGGCTATCATGTTCTTTAAATTGAAAAATGACACCTGGACACAGGAATCGAACCCAGGACCTTTAGGTTATTACACCAATGCTCTAACCACTGAGCTATGAAGGAATCGTACACCACAAACTCTGCCTTAAATGATATGTGGACTCATACAGTTATAATGATTGTAAAATTGGCAGCATACAGCCAACTAGCGAGTTGATGGTGGCTGCGTTGTCTGATAGCTCGTGATTCTTAAATGACCACAAATTTGTAGCCGACGATATCTGCACACCCGTCACAAGCTCTGCCTTAAATATATGAGTGAAGAATGACCCTGGGAATGGGACAACTCCTGGATATCTCGGTGATTAAAGCCTTGGCATACTAAGCCAAAGGTCCCAAGTTTGATTCTTGTGTCTAGGTGTCCTTTTTCAATTTAAAGAACATAATCTGCCAGGTTTGGCTTTAGAGATCATTGTCAGAGCCAAGGGTGAATCTTACTCATGAATTATTACTAATTTTTAATTAGCATCGTTGCTTTTTTTATGTTTATTTACTCCTCCTCATCATTATCTGTTACCAGCCTGTGATCGGGTCAGTTTAGTAAACATTCTTACATCTTCCCCTATCTTTCAATCATTCTTCCGCCTTTAATTTCTCCCACTCTTCTCCTTTCTCTTGCACACTTTATGATATATGCTTCCCCCATCTCTTTCTAGCTCTTTTCCCTTCATACTTTATCTCCTACATATGTAAGTAAGTTGCCGAAGCAAACAAAAACACTCAAGAAAATAAAGTAAATGTAAATTTAGTATTCAAACCAATTTTGTGTAATAACATTAAATTATTCTATAAGCTATCAAGAATTTTTAATTTTGTAGTACCGGTAATAAAGTTGAAGAGTTAAAATAATTTTTGGTGCTCTTAGAAATGAATGGATGCATAGTATTAAATTTTGATTAGTAGATATTTAAATTTTGGTGGTCTGCGAGCTTGGGTTTTTTCATTCGAGTCAATTATTTCAAAAAACTTCCGAGTTTGAGTTAAGTTTGAGTATATTCATAGTTATAAAATGTTAAAACTATATTATATTTGTTTATTTTAAAAGTAAAATAGTATATAAAAATATCACTAATGAAAACAAACATAAAATGTAAATGCCACATCTTTAAATGTGAGATTTAAAAAATATGAGAAGACAACACATGTTCTTAAAATAAGAATGACTATTTTTTATAAATAATGAATACTTTTGAAAAAATAGTTTAGAAATGAAAATAATGGTTTTAAGATTAGAACTAACATGTTAAGCAAAATGATTTCAACACTAATGTCTTTAATTCTACTTTATTTTCTCGAGTATGAGTTTTTTCGGCCACCGGCTTACTTAGCCTGTTGTCGGCTACATATGAGTAGCAAGGCTGCATCTTATAGGTCCTCAGGTCTTATCTTGGTGGTAACCTTCCCTAACCCAGGCTATGGGTGCTGATGATGACTTAGCTCATTATCAGCAAACCTCTCACTCCCAGCCTACCCAGTTGGGAGCCAACTGGCCAGACCTTGTTTCGAGCTTGTGGGTTTTATCCCTGACCAGTCTCCTGTCTCTTGTCTGCATCTGATCTGGTTTCCGCTGGGGTTCAACCCAACCTCAACCAGGTTACTCAGATCTCGGGGTACACCACTTGGCGGTGAGATCAGGATTGATTAGGAGAGGCCAGGCGGTACCCACTAGGAAGGTTCAATGTATTGTGCGTCACTACCCCATTAGTCAGTATTTAACATGGATATTGAATGTAAAAGAGACTAGGAAAGTGGAGGCCATGAGAATGAAGTTTGTGAGGAGCATGTGAGCCGTACCGAGGATAAATAAGAGTAGGAATTAAGTTATTCGGGAAAGAGTGGGTGTACAAGAAGTACATGAGATAGTAGAGGAAGAAAGATAGATGATATGGGCATATAATGAGGATGGAAAAGGAAGGATGCCTAAGAAAATGTTGGAAATGAGAAGAATGGGAGTAATTAAAAGAAGAAGAATGGTGGAAGGAGAAAAGAAGACTAGAATATGGAGGCATTTTACTAAACTGACCCATAACTGAATGCATTAATACAAGTTATAAATATCTTCAGTTTGAAAATATAAATATGTAGGCCTATTCACAATGTTAAAATTTTAATTCAACTGAAAATATAATTTTAGAAAAGGAACATGTAAAAATAATAAAAATGAGTATTTGAGTACTTAGTGATCTACTTAGCTATTTCTATTTTCATTGCCTTATCATGGCAATGCAACTTCAATCAAGTATAATAGTTTAAAATGAATGAAAATATAGAGTTAGTTATCAGTCAAAAATATTTATTACGTTATTACTATGAGATTTGACATAAAATTTTAGCAATTTGTTGAGTTGTTGAGTTACTGAATGATTTATAATTGAAACTGCTAAGTAATATCATCTAAATTAATTAAATTGGGGTAAACTGGCGGTCTAGGGGTAAGGTGTCAAACTTCTGTGCTGGGAGTCTGGGGTTCAGTCCTCGGACCCAGCACAAATTTATCCGATTGTTCCTTCATCTCTGACAAGACATGTATTAATCACAAATTGTGAATGTGGAATGCCAGGTCTTCACTGTGGTTTGGATCCCATGTTAAACAGTATGTCCTCCATTTCATCTCACAATCACCCAACCATTACACATTAGCGTAAGTGCATATAACACGAACGGGTAGTAAAACGCAGTGTTAATAATAATAAATAATAATATAATTAAATAATCTATACTTACCATTGCATTTTAAAAATTAATTTGTATGTACATCATGGAAAGATCGAAATGATGAGCCTACACAACTTTCAATCTCGATCCCAAGCTTTAATGACGAGCTCGGCTCTAAGCTTGAAATCCAAGTACTCGCAGAACCTTACTAAATAATATTAATACATTTCTTTACAGAAACCTTATTTTCTATTTTTGAGGTCTTTAGTATATGTAATTGGAAGAAGGTACAAGAAATGGTTATAATAAAAGTTTACATACTGAGTAAGCTGACTAGCTTTGGGAGAAAGCCGACACGCACCATCCTCTCACGGAGCAATGTGTCGAATGATAGGTTTAATAACAGTTTCAGAGTAATGTGGATTAGGTCAGGGTGATTCATCATTAACACCCGGGGCAATTTCTCCACCACATTTAAGTTAGCCTATTTAACAAAGGAACATATTATGAACATATAATAAGCTTACATGCGTTTACCGTATAAAGTGTGGGTGAGACATGATAGGAATAAATATACACTGTAGAGAAAGTGATTTTAAGAGAGAGCTCTTTTTAAGTCCTTGAACCCTTGAAGATATTCAAGATTTAAGTATAAAGAAAAAATATATATAAAAACATTTTGTTTAACTTTTGATTTTAATTTTTTTTTTATGTTATTGTAATGCTTACCAGTGATTTAACTCAACATAAGTATAGGACAAGCCTAGTAACTAGACACCAGGCTATGTAACTTAATGTAAAATTCAAATCTTATATTTATATCTCTATAAGGAAAACATCTTATCACTTTATGAAATAATTGTATTATATTTGGAAGAAGGTAAAGGAAAAGTGGATAGAAACATATAAAAGAGACAAACACATCGTGGCTTTTACAATGAAAAGAAGAACACAGTTCACACTTTACACTGCTGCCAATGGACAAAGAGGTAATGGTTGCCTCTTAAAGAAAATCGATCGTCAGCGCCCTCTCCCCGACCTAGGTTTCATTCTATCAGAACTCATCAGGGAGGCGTGTGAAACACGCAAATCAACTTCCTAAAAAAGGAAACAATAAAAAAAAAGGGAGAAAATGGAAAATTGTAAAGAATGATAGGACACATGTATAGGAACATGTAAAAGGTATAACATAAAGGTATTTAATGTGCATTTTCTGAACTGAATGATTATATCAGCACTGAATAATTTTCTATGAGCAAATCGCCTACCAATTTTGCTGGCAAAAGTATTTTTACATACCCTCCAACATTCTTTTACATGCCACAATCAACATGGGACCAACGGCTTTACTTCCAAAGAAAGTTTCGCAAAAGATTATTAAGCTCAAGAAAAATCTGCCGACTTCGGCTGGGTTTGAACCCATGAACATCGGACCCTTAGGTGAGCACTTTACCCCAAGACCACCAAGGTCGACCAATTCATATAATGTTTGAAAATTTAAAAAAATTGTATAAATAAAATAATTATAAAAAAAGGTTAGTAAATTGTGTAATGTTCAGCAAACAATGAGGTATATAAAAAGATAATACATTAAATTACAAGAGAAGTTATAATAATGGGCCAATATCAAAACCCATTGTTAAATACTAAATTTCCCAACATATTTAATCATATTAAAAGCAACAAGATAAAATAATTAGACTCATGAATTTGATATATGGTTAATTCCACGTGAAAGATATTTTGATTTGTAAAGAAATAAAAATGTATATAATGACATAATATTTATTTGTATAAATAATGCTAAACAACTTTTACAACCATAAAAACCAGAAACTGTACTAAAATAATATTCACTGTTCACTTGTTCGTTGTAAAATAGGGGTGTGCGAATATTCAAAAACTTTGACTTGACTTAGAAATTAGTTGCTTTTACTTACCCTCCCTTCCCCCAACACGCACAAAAATCACATTAGAAAATTACGAAGTTAAGCCAATAAAAAATACTAACAGCTATACAATTCTCATTTATGTTTAACCATTAGCATTTTTTGCTGTTAGGTACATTATAAACTAATATTCATGTGAAAAAATCTAAGGTAAATGAATTGTATGTTGTAATATCTTAATTTATCATCTTAGAGTGAGTTCGTTTTAATATCGTTTATTGAAATAGATTAATTACTATATGAGTGCATAAATGTGATGTAGGTTTTAGAATTAAATGAATGAGTTTAGAAAAAGATCCTCATTCTAATAATGTCTCTACACTGCAGTTTCATGCCCTGACCTATCTTCAGTGTTATAACTAACTCTAATTGGTGTCGAACACTTGACCGCCTGGCACTGTGCAGTTGTTGTCTAACTCAAGACTTTCAAGATGGGTTGGGGCGTCCTCCTCAGTACTGAACAGGCACCCAAGCTTTAGAATATTCTCCCTATAAGGTGCCGTAACTTTGTATCCGAGTATGTAGAGAGCTTCGAAACAGCCCCCTTACAACTGGCGCCCTTTTACAGTCCCCCTCTCCTCAAAAGGTCTAAAAAATTGATGTTTTATACTAAAAAATGAGGTGTGTTTTACCTAAGTTACTGGTTTTTCCAATACTCTATATTATGCTAATAGGAAAAACAATCTATATTTTAGAAAAAAGACCTGGTACAAATATGTGATTGCTGATTTACGTCAGTTGACATTATGAGTTCTTAGGTTTACATTATCCTTGCATGCTCTAGATTGACTAAGACTACACGCTATGACATATACATAAATTAAATACAATACAAAAATTGTTCAATCATGGTGGGGAGAGACAGATTCAACTGTGAGATATTTAATATATTTGATTCGAATTCCCTTTGATTTGAAAAAAGTTGACTTCGCACACCCCTACTGTTAAAGAAAGGGTTAGTATAAAATGGTTAGGTTTTTTTTTTTTACCATATCATCAACATTCTCCCTAAAAATGGCGAGTTTCTTGAGGAAGGTGAGAACAAGGATGAGAAGGTCAATATTGTCCCGGTCCAGAGTCTTGGTCAACATCCCCACTACGTTCTTCCTGCGCATTTTGTCTTCCACTTTTGTGTCTTCCGCAACGTTTAGAAGTAAGTAGAAGGACACTGAACACACAACAATGGATACATTAAAACAACTGTACACTTTTATCAGAAGAGAGAAAAAGAAAGAGGTAGCAAGGACTATGGTGAAGGGTACAGAAGAAAAAGAAAATAGATTTCTGTATAAATAAAATACAGGAAAAAGTAAATCAATTTACTTACTTAAATGTTACACACAAATAGTGTTGTTTATAACAAAAAAAAATGCTTTCATAAAGATAGGAAGTTTGCCAATACCACAATTTACCATTGTGGATTCCAATAATGATACTATAATTTATGTTGCAATACTGACAACTTGAGTACATTTTATTTCTCACTGACATAAACTCTTTATTTTTACAAAACAATACCTGAATTTGGTTAAAACTTGCCTAATGCCTTTAAATTAAGAGTATCTGATGGTAAACTATATACAAAATATATTAATTTATTCATTTTATTGTTGTTTACCATAAAAAAAAGTGTAGGTCTTGACCAAAGCTTGTTTTGTGCTTTTCTTGATTTTGTTATGATACTTAAACTGATATGGTAAGTAGGGATATGTAAATTTATCAACAAATTAGATGCAGCAGAGATAATAATTGCTACTCTGTCACCAACAGATTTATTGGCTCAGAAATTTTGAGCTTGTTCTATAAGGCTATTTTTCCTTTGCAATATTATGTTTTGGGTGATAAATAGAGACATTGTTTTTTGCACCAATTATTTGTAAAAATATCATTTTGGTTTTGAAAAATTGCGTTTTGTAGCATTTATATTTTAAAAATTAGCATTATGTAACAAAGTGACAAGTATATAGGTTTAGGCATATAAAGACAACTTCTGTCTTCAAATACTGGTGTACAGCAGGCTGATCTAGTTTTTGTAGAAGAATGTTTTCTTTCAAACACATTTTCACAATATTGCTTATGAAGATAGTCTATCTTACTTGGCTTTCTTTGCATTTCTAAAATCGTGATTTGTCGCTTGCTGCAGCCAGTGACCCCTGCGTCCAACGATTTATCTATGACATACCTGCTAGAGAGGACATGTTTATTCAGAGTGCCCAGTTTCCCCCGCTCAAGACGACTGTTACATACACCACACATTAAAATACTTGAATCACTCACATAAAATGTGTCAGTTTTAAAATAACAATGTGAGCATGGGCACAATGATGTGAGCCCATGCCTGTATACGATCAAATGACCACTGTAAGAATGCAGTGATTATCCTCACTAGACAGTAGACACCCTCAAAAGCTCACATGCGAGGGCTTGGTGGTGGAGGGAGGGGGAGAAGCTAGATGAGGATACGAAGGGGGGCCTATTTTTTTGACCCTTTATCAAGTGATTGGCTCGTGATCTTACAATGGGAATATACCAATAAATAACCATTCTGAATTGCTTCAAACGTGTTTCCTAGAATGACCAGTATTAAAAAATGTTAAATCTAGCAAATTGTCCCAATTTAAAGATATATATATATATATATTTAAATTAGAACTTGCTGTTACGTTGCTCCTAAAGACATGTATCGCTGAAAAAGTCATTTATCTCTTCATATTGTGAATATAAAACTCCTTGAAAACTCAACTATACCATAAGAAACACGAACATTTAAAATTTTGGTGACTTTTAATTTCTATCACTTTTATCACTAAAACAAAAAAACAATGTATCTAGTGATACATAATCATGATCTAAAGTCTTTTCTATATGTGTTTGGATGTTGTTAGTGGAACGTGCAGTATGGGTTTGAAAAAGACCAATAAAATTGGTTGTTTGCAGACTTGTGGCTATTGGGATGTTAAGATCATCAACTGAAAAACCTAGTTGTTGAATGGAGGATGGTATGAGACAGAGATAGAGGAGATATAGTAGAGAGGGATCTATTTGTAGGGATGGTGTAACACAGATAGCTTAGTGCAAGACTGTTTTTATTACTCCATTGTGTAGGCCTGCACAGCATACAGCCTGCCCAGATTCACTTTGTGGCTTGCAATGGATTTGAGGGGTAATATTCATTTTTGTTGTTTCTATTAAATTCTAGGTTCCAAGCAAATTCGAAAGTCGAGTGACCAAAATAATCAATGGTGTCCATTACTAGTTCTACACAAATGACAACTTTGCCTTGTAATTAGAGTCGATCACCCGCTCTCATTGAGATATTAAGATTATTAGGAAATCGGATCATTTGAATTCAAGTATTATAATGTAGTTTTGTTTCAAGTAAACATAATAACAAAATATATAATTTTCTGTATAATTATATTTGAAATTAGACCATAGAGTGAAAATATAAATTATTTGTTTTTAGCAAGTGTCTTACTACCCGTTTGGGTTATACGCTTATATACTAACTGTCAGGGATGGGAAAAGATGAATTTAGAAGACCTGTACCTGAATTTGTGTGAAGGCAAAGTGGAAAACTATAAAGGAAAACCACTCTCAGTTCACCTGACTGACATTTAACCATCAATAAGATGTATTAAAGTTTAAGACAAATTAATTTTTTTTATTATTATTATAGCTCGAGTCCAATATTTTCTGGAATCCTTTAATCTTGAATATACCTGAGGATATGAAAAATTTGAGGGTTCGAGGGATTTGAGTGTCCCAGCCCCATTAATTTTTAAACATTCTTTTAATCATAGAAATATTAATTCTATCAACATTTCTATGGATTTTCTTTTAATTTTAATAAATGGTTATTTTTTATTTACCTTTTTGAGTTTTATATGCATTTTTGTTTATAAGTATGTGTATTGTATATTTATTGGACTCTGACCCAACTCAATACCCGGGAGATTTATAAGAAGATCGCTTGATTTGAATGAATAATCCTTGAACATGCAGGCCCCTAATTTTCTACAATTTTGCACCAATCCTGTGTTTTGGTATTATATTTGAACACCTTTTATACAACTTAATAAAGAAATTATTGCTTACTTTAAGATTTGTACTAGGTTTTTTGCATCTTTTTATTTTACCAAAGAGACCTGCTTAAACATATGTTCCATAGAAATTAAATAATTTATGTATGTACTCAAATAAGTTACCCCTGAGTAATTGATCCTGCTTTTTGATGAGGCTGTGAAATTTACGGCTCATTTTTTCCAGGTCTTCTTTCGTTTTGTGCAGTTCCTCCTTAGGATCAAATACAGTCAAACTTGGACTCTGAGATGGGGGATTCCCTACCTCCCCTTGTCTTTTCCAAGACTCCACAGCAGTGTTGGGTCCCTCCAGAGCTCTACGCCTATTGTCACCAGATGCGACTGGAATGTGTGACACTCCAGGCTCAATGCCTTTCCTTTAATAAATGGTGAAAACAAATATTACTAAATTAATATATAGTGGAATTCACAAGTTATAAAATACATTTATTTCACATAAACAAAAATATTTTATGATCATAAATATGCATAAATACTTATTAGACAGGTTAGGAACTAGGATTCACCGCAAACGACTTCTATACACAGACTAATGAAAAGATGGCACCAAGATGATTGAGAGAAATAGCAGCGCATGGTCATAAAAAGCATGTTGAAGGCTGCAGACACATGATGAAATAGGTCGAAAGAGCAGATGTATGGGCCCTAGCTATAATTGAAAAGGTCCGAAAGAGTGAACCATTAAAAAGTGGGGGACACCTGTAAATTGAATCTTTTAATTACATTCAGAATATATGCTATGACTTGTTACATTTATGAAAGTGCGTGGAATTTTTAAAATTATATTTAAAAAAAATGTTTTTCCTGTTTCTTTAGTATTTGGACCAGGGAGTCAAACACAATTTTTTTTTTTCGGGTCTGGTTTCAGTACCTGTTCTCTAAACAAGCATTTTAAAGGTGCGGGTTAGATCACAATAAAGGTTCCAGTTCTTTTCAGTGTTTGGTAGTGTTCCGATTCTTTACTTAAAAATATTTCTTTAGTACAGTGTATTTCTATCCGTTCAGGCTACATTAATGTACTAATTTCCATAATGGTTTTTAATGAATGAGGAAGGTTATATTTTTGTATTTAGAAGAAGTGTATCCACATTTGCTTGGAAGGAGAGTAGAAAACCACTTTGGAAATAACACACTGGATAAAAAATACTATAACATACCTTAATAACAATAGTGCATCCTTCTAATTTGCATCTTGACTTGACACCTTCTATCTCATAGTAAAAAAATTTCCGGACTGGGTTTTATTTAATGCGCCCCCTCAATAATATTATTTAAACCACTTACTAACAACAAAAATAATCACCTCTGTACTGTACTGTTAACTGAGCTACTTCCTAATTTAAACTTGAGTGAAAAAATTTAAAGTTTGTGTTTTGCCACCCTCCAACTCCCTTTTCCCACTAATATAAGCTGTTCAACCAACCACCAGATTATCAGTTTTCACTTCTAGGAAGTACTAAATACAATAGGCTTAGACTGCATGTCCAAAAGAGATGATTTCTTAATTTCAGTATTTTAACTTCAAATGAATGTGGTATCATCTGCTGTCTATCAAAGCTAAATACATCTTAAACTTCTAGCTTAAACCATTTCAGAACTTACTGAGAAAGGGGTAAAAACATTTCAAAATTAAACCAAGCTTAGGAAAGAAAAAAAAAAGTCAAATATATACTATTCTGTAAAACTAGGAACCTTTAACGACCTTTTAGAACTTTTATGAACCTAAAATTATTTAACGGTTCCAATTCCGGTTCTTCAGAATAGTGTTTTTAGGGTTCTGGTTTGACTCCCCGATTTGGACTAATAATTTAGAAATCAAACTTCCCTTTTATAGTATCTTATTTGGTTGTCTAGTAGTTTCATTAAATATAATGAGGGAGTTACTGAAAAAATAAGCTTTGCCCTTCAGAATGCTTGATTTTATCAATTATACTATAATATACTCAAGCACATGATCAAGTTTGTTAATGTGACATTATATTAAACTATTTTAATAAGTTTTAATTACCACTAATATTGCTTATGATCGATGGCTAACTTTTAATTATTCATTCAAGTACAAGTAAGATTTTAAAACTAGTGGTCTGTGAATTAACAATACTTTATTTCAATCAACTCAGATCTGAACAATTACTAAACTACTTATTAAACAATAAAGATAAATAATGTCACATTAAAACATGTCAAACCCATAAATCACCAATCAATTACATTTGGTACACATGCTCGGTGTGATTGACAATGAGTATAATTTAAATAAATAATTAAGGAATTGATTAGGTACTAGAGCCTATTTTATTCAAGGGAAGTTTTAATTTCTAACTACTTTTATTAGGTATTTAAATTTTAAATATATTCTAAAATATTTAAAAACTATAACTAGAACCAATGTTTTTATTTATTTAAGGTATTTAACGTGCACTTTCTGAACCGACTGATTATCTCAGCACACGGCTTGTAAACTGACTTAATCTAGAACAGACACAACATCCAGCACATGGGCATTAATTCTTTACTATGAAAGTTAAAACCCAATATGATCAATTTTTCGGCTGGTAATTGAACCCACCAGGACCCTTAGCTCAGTGTATAAGACATGCTACCAACTGAGCTTAGTGTTGGATGATATAACCAATAATATTTTTTTAAATATCAGAAAGACATGAAAGCAGTGTTATAATATTGAAAAATAATATAACGGTAAAATAGTGTGGTGAAGTTACCGCCGAGGCTCACTGGGACAGTCTGTGGAAGATGATGCTCCTTCAATCTGTCTCCTCCTAACTTCTCCTGCCGATGGAGGAGTATTGCCATGTCCTGTAAAACTACCATTTTCAGACTTCCTTTGTCTAGTTTCAATGTCATCTCTCCACTGGTCATACCGTCTTAGCTCATAATCAATCACTTCCATACAGAGAGAACCAATCTGGAATAAAGCAAATAATTTAGGGGTGTTTTGGCTAAGAGTTGAGTTTTATAAGTTATTTGAATTTGACTAAATATATATATATGTATATATATATATTTATATAATTTAAGGAACGTACTTGGATGGAACAGCTAATTAGATTAAATTGGTGCAACTTCTTTGGTAAAATTGAACAATATAATTTAAGAAACATAACATGAAGATAATTTATTCAAAGAGAAACTATTATATCAAGAAATTAAGTCAATTAAAACAGGCATAGTAACATTTCTAAAAAATCATCATAGAGATTGTTAAGTAATAACATTGATTTGTATAGAAACAAGTTAAAATGTAATTCTGTTCTAAACACTACTAAGCAGTAGCAGAATAAAGGATTAACTGATAAGCAATGAAAAATGTAAATTAGCAAATTGACTAGATTAGAATTATTAATATTATAATTAAAGGCTCTACAAAATGTTTAATAGCTGAGATAAAGATATTAGGTTAATGAAGGTCATGACTTAACAAAATTAATAGGCAAACCAGTATGGCAACAATAATAAGCTTATTAATTAAATGATTAATTATACTATTAAACAGCTTAAAAATATGACAAAGAACACATATTCTTTAATATTTAAGATAGTTAAACAATGACTGTAAAAATATGATTGATTGAAAGTTAAAATAGTTGACTAGGTTATTATTTGTGACACACATGTAAAAAAAAATTAACAGTATAAATTCTACATGAAACACATTAAAATGAAAGTTAAGACATAACAAGCAACATAATTTTACAAAATTAATAAATAAGTGTAAGGATTTAATGTTAAAAACTTGTTATTCATGTCAAATGGTTCCTAAAATATACTTGTGCTAAATATCGAGACAAAATTAATTGGAGATTTACTGGATGCAACAGATGTGTCATCCAGGTTATGCTTTATCAGTTATGATATGTTATAACTAAGTATATATATATATTATTGATTGTTATGCAAGAAGTATAACCAAAAAGGAAAAATTATTTGTTATTTTGAAAAGTTTGAATTAAAGTAACATTCCATATTTGTGTAGTTTTAATTCTTAAAGCAGAAACTTACTTAAATCACTTCCCCTAAAATTCCAAGAATTTCCTCAGAGTTTATTGATTCATAGTATAAAAAAAGTATTAACATATATTGATATAAAATCAAATTAGTTAACTTAGAATTGCATAGTATAAAACTTTAGAGAAAAACATAATTAAATATTTTTTCACAAAAAGCAGTGCAGAATGGCGTTCCTGCCCCACTACACTCCTGAAGATAGTTATTAAAATTTGATATTATGTAACATTTTAAAATACAATGTATAATTAATTTTTTTAAATAATCCAAAATAATTAAGTGCATATGTTAGAAAAATTTAAAGTTATTAATAAATAACAATGCAAATGTAATAATCAGAAAATTTTAATAAATAAAATAATAAATGTGTAATTATGTTTATATTGAGTAATATAAGATTTATAAGTTTTGAAGATGATTTGTAATAATAAGTTTTAATATAATAGAATGAAAATAAAATGAAAATATAAAGTTAACATTCCTTATCTGATGTTTTAGTTGATCCTGTCTCCTTACTGTAATAGATTACTAAGTCATCGACGTCTTGTAACAACTATATGTTTCAGTGTTTCACGCCATCTTCAGGTCTTAAAAATTGGAAATGGAAGTTTTGAGTGATTACATTGCAAGAGAGAAAACATCCAAATCGTAAATAAACATAGTTTTAAAATCTATTTTTGTTGATTTTTTAAAAGTCTCATTCAGGTTAAAAAAAAACACTTTATATACAAGATTAAGTTATTTCCAAGTATTGCACATTACTACTAAAACAAAAGCCAATTTCCAACATAACATACTTGAACAGGGAGATATCTATATTATCTATATTAATAAAATGAACAGTTTGTTTGGATGTATGCCATGTTCATTGCGCGATATATACCACACACCAAAGCCTGAAATTTTAAAATTAGTAGTCCATACACAAATATGTGCACCTCAAAGATGGAATTTTACATTTTTGATTAGATTATTTTAATTGATTAAAAATTGGGCCAGAGGAAATAAAATCATATATTTTTTTCTTTCTGTTTGAAGCAAAGAAAAATGATGATGATACTTCTGCTGGTGGTAAATTTGTACAAATTCTATTATTAAACTTGATTAAACTAGGAGAAAAGGAAAACAATAATTATATTTTTGTAATGTGTGTTATCTTATTAGTATTTTAATCAAATAATCCAAGGAAACAAGCAGAGGATGGTGAATTTTAAGACCATGCATCAGTAATCACTTAAAGATAATACTTTTTTTTTAAATCCATTAGTTTACAGCCTGTGGCTTGCACGAGTTTTTTTATTCTAGCCATATTTTCCACTAGCGGCTTGCTAGGCCTTTTGTTGCATCATATGCCTTATAATATATCTTAAAACTAGGAAAAGACCAACATTCACCCCGGCCATTAATTTATCAATGTGAAAGCGTATACCCAAATTTTCATCAACGATAAATGTTTGGCTATGCCAGGAATCAAACCAGATACCCTTGGCTCAGTAGGCAGACTCGTTACCAACTGAGCTAAGGTGTCGGACCTTAAAGATAATACTTACACAGCAAAATTATTGTGAAAAAAGCAATGCATCAAGATGTTGATAGAAAATAAACCGGCTGAACCTGTGTAAAGTGTGCTCGCAGATTTACCTGCTGGTAAAATGTAGTTACGGTTCAATTTTTATGGTAAGAACATTTTAGAATAGATACATTTTCTCTGTTGTCAACATTGGTAACATTTTACTACTGGATGTGTAATTTTATAGGTATTGATAATCTATCTATATGTTCGACATTTAAGCTTGGTCGGTAGTGTGTCTGTCTACTGGGCCAAGAGTCCCAGGTTCAATTCCTGGCATGGGTGAAAAATTTATCATTGGTGAAATGTGGGTTTCTCCTTTCACAGTGATGAATTAATGGCTGGGGGCTGATTGTTGTGTGAACTAGATTTAAGTTAGTTTATAAGTTGTGTGCTGATCTAATCAGTCAGTTCAGAGAGTGTACGATAAATACCCAAAACAATTGAAAAAATGATAATGTATATCCAAAGTGACAGGTGCAGATCAAATGACCTAGCATATAAATACATGAAAATAAATCTGGTAACTTTTCTAGCTCTCAGATAAGGTTCTCCCTATGAAAAAATGAACTGCATTCATATTTATGAATAAAAATCTTATGAGTGAATTACCAACATAATAAATTAATAACATGGTATAATAGATCGGATGGATATACAGTGGAAGTACTGACCTTGTACTGGAGAATTACGTGGTGGAATTGGCTATATGTAGAAAAACAAAAGAATATGTACACAATGTTGGTACTAAGTTCAATGCTTTTTTTCCAGTCTTCTCTGAGAACTCTTGACAAGGCACTCAGCACAGATTCTGTAATGTGAAAAGATTACATTGAGGCAAATCTTTATTTTAATTATCTAGCAATAAATATATCTCCATTGAAAATTATTCTGAGAAAAAATATTAACAATCTTATTTCCTAGATTTACTGATATAAATAAATAAGACAGAATGTGTGACTTAATATACTCTATATAATCAAGGTACTGAATATGTGGTTTGAAAATTCACTGTGCCTATGGAATAAGATGTTTCAATACTGCCAGGCAAATCTATGATTCACAATTTCAAATCTATTATTAAATAGAGAGAGAATGAATCCAAGATGTATAAAACCATAATTTCCATAACTTTTTAAAAATAATCTCATAAAAGCCATTTACTATGTTTACACTATCAAACCATTTTGGATTACTATGTGTATGTGTTAAATAATGTTGATTGAGAGTTTGCATTCCAATAGAGGTTTTTTTTCTTCACGTGTTGATGTCAACAGTTCCTGAATATCCACCATGAGCATAGTGGCATTATCTAACAAACTTTTTGAATGAAGAGAATAAGTTCTCATTAAATTCCAGAACATCTTTGACAGATATTCAAAAAATGTTGAGGTCACCATATGAATAAAATTAAATTTTATGATTATACTGGAGCAATACTTTATTTATTTTGGCCAAAAAAAAGGTTTGGCCCCAAATGCTGCAAAAACACTGGCTTTTTCTTGTGTCCCCTTCCATCCCACCTTAAGAGCTGTCTTTAAATTATATAAGGAATTTTTCATGATTTTTGACCTCCCCCTCCCTTGCTCTATCTCAATTTTTTTTTACGATTTAATAAATTATACTATTTTAACTATTTTTTTGTACATGGGGATTGGTAATAAAAAGAGTGATATGACAGCTTAAAATACTTAATTGCCGTAAGTAAATGAATAATAAGTGATATTTTATAGTTAATATATTTATTGATGGTAATTTTGTTTTAGGATTTTGTCTCACCATAAACATGGATAAAAAAAACCTTGTTTAAGATGGATTTTGACCCCCACTACCTCCCTAATCAAATATAAGAAAATACTGAATACCCCTTTTCCCAAACACCCTTAGGTGATTTAAGGAAAATTCCTTGTATTTGTGTGAATGCATGAGCATGTGCAGACATACACTCAAAAAGAGTTCCATAAAATTTAAAATGTTGAGGTCACCATATGAATAAAATTAAATTTTATGATTATACTGGAGCAATACTTTATTTATTTTGGCCAAAAAAAAGGTTTGGCCCCAAATGCTGCAAAAACACTGGCTTTTTCTTGTGTCCCCTTCCATCCCACCTTAAGAGCTGTCTTTAAATTATATAAGGAATTTTTCATGATTTTTGACCTCCCCCTCCCTTGCTCTATCTCAATTTTTTTTTACGATTTAATAAATTATACTATTTTAACTATTTTTTTGTACATGGGGATTGGTAATAAAAAGAGTGATATGACAGCTTAAAATACTTAATTGCCGTAAGTAAATGAATAATAAGTGATATTTTATAGTTAATATATTTATTGATGGTAATTTTGTTTTAGGATTTTGTCTCACCATAAACATGGATAAAAAAAACCTTGTTTAAGATGGATTTTGACCCCCACTACCTCCCTAATCAAATATAAGAAAATACTGAATACCCCTTTTCCCAAACACCCTTAGGTGATTTAAGGAAAATTCCTTGTATTTGTGTGAATGCATGAGCATGTGCAGACATACACTCAAAAAGAGTTCCATAAAATTTACAAATTAATGTTAGTCACCTAGCATTTTCCTGAACTATTAAAAAATGATTGCGAGACGCCCATTTCTTATCTTACCGTTGCTTCCTAATTCCTCAAGATTGTCTGGATTTCTAGCTAGTTGCAATATGAGAGCTGATCCATTAACCTTGTCTGGAATATCCTCATAAAGTAACTCGACATAGCTCTCAATATGATTGATGTTTGCCTTCTCCACCAAAACCCCACTGTTAGAATTGGGACTTTCTGTTCCAGATCCAGAGGAGCTAGGTCGCGATGTTTCTTCTCGATCCACACACAAACCTACAAGGTGATTAACTACAAATTACAATGGTAATTAAAACTATTTGGACTGAGACAGATTGATCCAGCTTAACTATTTTGTTGCACATAATATATTTAAGATTTTCCTTACCTGAGTTAAGCTTCCAGAGGTGAATCCATTTTTAAACATTGTAAAATGATACAAACATAGCATTGCTCTTAAATCATTGTGTACTTCCATGCAGATAAAATAATAAAGATTTAATTCAACTGCAACTCTATATGCTGAATTTTAATTATGTCTACCTTTAATTGAACAAAAGCATCACAATTAAAGGTTAAGAGTTAAAAATATATTTAATACATTAATACAATCTTCACAACTGTCAACAAATGGGTCCATGATGGGTCTATGATGACAAACCCCTAAGAGCCATAAAAGCGGGTTGTTAAGATAATGTATCAGCCAAACATTTACAATCAGACTTTTGGGAGTTTGCTGACAAGATTGCTGCGCATACTGTTAGCTTGCTTGTTATCTCATACTCACTGTTGGTAAGAGAAGCATCTTTGCGGTTCTGGAGGTAGTATATAAGCTGCTCCACCTCATCAAGTTTGGTGGGGTGAATCAGACTACATTTCTCCACCACCTCTTTGGCAAGAGCTGAGCAATCCGTCTCTTCATTCAAACTCTTCAGACGAATTATCTTCTGACATTCCTTAACATCACATACAAATTAAAATATAAGAAGATATTTAAATTATATTAACATCAGTACGTTTCCCTTCATCGCATTTGGGTCCCAAAAGACTAGAAATTGCTACAAATATGATTTAAGCCACTCCCTCAGAGGGGAATGGTACAATTACTAAGCAATGTGTTAAACACAAATTATATTGTGAATTCCTCTCATGGCGATTATCAAGACCTGGATTTTGATGACCTTAAAATTACCAAAAAATTACCTATAAAATGACGCTAAAAACTATAAATAACGACTTTAAATTTGCAAAATATGACCCATTTTCTAATTGAAATTCCTTAATATTATGTATTTATTACAAGAGTTAGGGTTTATATTATACACGTAAGCAAAATTATCTCTCCTGGTCTGTTCATTTCCAGTTTTTCCTCTGCATGGACTCGTCTGGAATAGAATGACCCATATACAGTCCCAGGAAATCCTTTAGTTTAACAATGCTCAGTTTCCACAGAGGAATGTTCGCAGATACCAGAACGTCACACAAATCTTACTAAAATGTTGAGGATTTTTCTTGATTCGTGAATGTATTTTCTGTAAGTAATAATTGAGAGGTTTTCTTTTTATCAATATACTGGATACCATGGACATGTTTGTTGCAACTGATATACTGTTAATGGTTAAATCTTTTATCTGATGCCAGCCACTTACACTTCACATATTTTACAGAAAAGTATTTCAGTCTGTAGGAAAAATATTCTCTCCGAATCAGTAATAATTTGCCTCAAATGACTCGCTTTAGATGGTTTGGCTTAAAGCATCCAAAATACACATACAAGGATTGCAAACGAATAAATAATAGTGTGAACTTTATAAATAAAAACTATGAATTTAAAATCTTTTGACAGCTAAAATAATGTGTTCTACTTAAAATTGGAATACAAATACCTGCTTTAAAAGTTATAGCTCCCGATCCCCCCGCAGCCCTTTCCAGACATGATAGAGTGACTCACCAGGAATGTAAAGACGGTACAAAGTTCATTTTAACTCTAAAAATTGCTCTCCCCTCCCCCTGTTACCCTTTCCAACTCAGGTGTATTGAAGGTCGTGGATTTTATAACCACCCAAGTAAAGGGGCACAAAGTTCATTTAGACTCATACATTATCTTCTTCAGTCAATAAGTGTGGTAAAATGTCTGATGTTTGAATATTCATGTCTTATCAAAGCATCATATATGTAACTTTTTTAAAGTCATTCTCAAACCATTTTAAATTTTCATTTCAAAAAAATGCTTAAAAATGACCTAGAGATCTGAAATNAAAGCATCATATATGTAACTTTTTTAAAGTCATTCTCAAACCATTTTAAATTTTCATTTCAAAAAAATGCTTAAAAATGACCTAGAGATCTGAAATGTCCAAAAATGACCAAAAAACGACCTATCAAATATACATTTCTACAACCAAGGGATCATGTGCAAAGTTTATGTACAACTGAGCACTGTCTCTGATGGACCAAAAAAAAAGATGACATGTCATCAAAATCCGGGCTCTGGACAACTTCTAATATGTATGAAAAAAATAAAATAAAATGATAGACTATTATTAGGAAAATGGTAGAGCACAAATAAAAGTAAAAACACTAACACATATTTACACACACATCAATATTTCGATGCTATTATAAACATCAGAATATTGATGTGTGTGTAAATATGTGTCAGTGTTTTAGTGTAGTAGGCTACTACTACTTCCTGAGGAAGATGCTATAATAGCATCGAAATATTAATGTGTGTGTAAATATGTGTTAGTGTTTTTACTTTTATTTGTGCTCTAAAATTTTCCTAATATTCTATCATTTTATTTAAAACAACTTTTAGAAAACCTGCTTCATTGGTCCCATGGTCTAAGGCGTCATCAATGATAAGACCAGATTGCAAATGACTGGTAAATCGGTGCTCAATTCCTGGTCAGGTGTACTGAGAGAGGTTTTTACAAAATTATTTTCCGCTTTCCTTCCAAGAAAATGCAGGTACACTTCTTCTAAATTCAACCTTCTTCATCTCTAGCTGATAATTAGTGTAATTAGTACATATGTGTAAAGCCTGAACAGGTAATAAGATGTAGTTCTAAAATATTTTTTTATGAAGATTAAAGGGAAACTCTGGAGATTATATAAAAAAAAACAGAACCAAGCATATATTAATAGTTGATCCATGCTAAGTATATATTATTAAAACCTGTCTAGTATTTAAGCAAAGAACATCATTGTCAATGCTTAGTTTTCAACTTTTGTTCATTCCTACTTTGTTTGTTTTTTTAAGTTCGTTAACATACTTCTTATTAGAGTGTCAGTTTTGCATTTCTGAAGAATTTTTTTTTTTTGTAAAAAATAACACATTTCTAATGAGCCTGTCACTTTACTAGTATTAGCTAAAATCTTCAATTTGAGTTAGATTATTTGAACTAAAAATGATGCCTTATGTAATAAAAATTCCTACATTACAATCTTACTCCATATTTCTTATTTATATTGTTCTGGAATCACGACTGTATTTATAATTTATGTATACATAAATCAAATTTGCCTACTAGAGTGAAATTGGCAAATTAAGGTAGTACTGGAACTTTTTAAATTGTCAACCATGCTAGTTTTACTAAGAGAAAGTTGGGTGTTTACTATGGTCGCCATTCGTCACAGATTTTCCAGGACAGTCTTGGATTTTAACACTATCCCGCATCTGTAATTGTTATTGTGATAATTTGTATAAGTATACAGTAAAATAAAAATATAATTGAATGATATTCTTGTTCATTACTATATTTTTTATTCTTTTGTACCAGATAGGCATTAGTAGGAAAAGGTCACTCTTGTGCAGACTGAGAGTATAGGCAGGACCCTTAAAACTAGCCCAACCTTTACACAAAAAGTATGCTAGCAGAGTCCTCTGAGTGTAGCAGCTATAACTCATTGATTGGTTTACTGCTGTGCAGGGGCTTATATCAACTTGGAATCAAGACTAAATGATAGCTCTTATATTATGTATTTCTATAGATTTCAATCATTTTATTGAATTGCAAATTTTAATAATGCACCATACCTAAAACTTAGAATAGTGATATATGCTTACCAGTCACACAGAAACCTTGAGGTGTCAATAATAATATACTGTTAAGTTATGTTATTTTAATATCAAATATAGTTTTACTTATATTACTTTTATTTGCATTTAGCATTTTCTTTTACTCAATGTTGTAACAGTATGAACATTTGTTAAGATTGTGAAAGGTAAGAGCTATCATGATATCTTTGTAAGAGATTTAAGTTTTGTTAACGAGTTCATAAAAAATATTCACACAGTTTACAATAATTAAGCTTAAAGGCTATGCCAGATTTGTATGTGTTTAAAGTGTTTAATTTTTATCAATGTTATTTTTTTGCTGGAAGGAAAAGAAATGTATTAATTAAATCCTAAAAAAAAAAGAAGATAAACCTGATAGAATAGTTTTGCAACAAATAAAATGGTTTAAAGGTTTGACCAAGAGCTTTAAAATCATATAGGCTTATTTAACACGCTATAACAATGCTTGGCATATCTCAATCTTAACACAGTAAATTAGCTAGGCATACTGTGCCCAACATTATCATGTGGATTTTAATAATCATAGCAAAATGACTGCAACTTGATTATTCTAAAAGAGCGTTTGTTTTTCCAATGTGAATGCAATGGTTTTTACCTAGCCAATATCGAGGTAGCCCTCTCTCCCTAAAAAGGATTTAAATTGATTG
>CABFOV010000325.1:0-19166 GCA_902141375.1 Timema poppense
CTTATGTTGGGAATTTAAAGGAGAGGACCACTCTAAATAACTTCAAAAGGTATACACATTTCTAAAATTTGCTGAGGATGGACCACTCCAAATAGCTTCTAGGGGCATCTTATTAATTAAAAAAATTCTGTTAAGCTTCTAGGGCTATACAAAGTTTAAAAAATTTTGGGGTAGGACCAGTCCAAATAGCTTTGATAGGTATTTATTAACAATACTTGTAAAGTACTAAATTTTGCTGGCATGTTAAACACAACTTTTACCAACATAAAAATTCAGAATAATTTGTTTAAAGTCTCACAACCTAAAAGGAAAAACCTTTTAAAATTTGTTGTTTTTATCAGGAAAACTGAAAGTTATGCTGGAATTTTATTCTAAAATTTGAGGGGCCATCCTGCAACAGTGCCGCTTGAGCGAACGAACATAACTATGCAGGGAGTCTCTGGTAAAAAGCACATCCCAATCGACCCAACGACATAGCGTCGACTCCGCCCAAGGCCGGACTGTGGTATAAGTGGTGGAACTCTGAAAGTCTCTTCTGTTTGGTGTTGTCAGGTGTGCGTGCAGGGATGTGTTTGTCTGCCTGCCATATGTCGCCAGACAGGTTGTACCTTACCTCTCAAGGCGAGCGCACAAGACAGCTGCTTCATCCACAGCCTGTTAGCCATTATTCGTCAAATGAACGATTAAACAAGGTCGGAAATTTATTTTATGTCTACAAGCGTTCAGCGCGTGGCTTATACCTCCTCTCTAATAGTCATTTTATACAACTGTAAGATAAATATATAGCCGCACAGGTGTGCATGTAAACTAAATTTCAGGTTCATCTAATCTTGTTTGACGGTGACTGGGAGATCGGGGTTCAAAATCCTGGCCAGGTGCACTCGGCGTGTATTCTTTTCCAAATGATTATCCAATCCTCTTACGTGCAAATGCAGATACATTAATTCTAAACTTTAGATTCCCATTCCTGCACTGTTAGCGGACTTAAAATTCTTAGGCCCCGGACAGGTAGTGTAACGTAATGGATTTTCTTTTTTTTACATTGATGACTACTCTTAATATAGTGCATTTATTTTCTAAAATGATCTTCCAACGCGCACAACCGTGGGTAATATAACAGACACAAACTGTGATAACCATGTTAGTTGGGGCTCCCTGACCTCTCAGCTGCTGCTAACCTCGCTAACGAGGCACGGCGGAGTGGTGTAGAGTTACTATTGATGGTCACGCCACTGCAAGCAAGCTCCCATTAAAAGGTTAAAGAGACGTTTTTAACTCTCCGTATTTCGCATCAGTGCGCCCCTCTTCTCCGTCGACGTAATATTTTGTGACGGTGCGCTCCGTTATGTCTCCCGTTTTTCACAACAATGTGCTCTGTTACGTCTTCATGTTTCGTGACACTGTACGTTGCTACGCCTCCGTATTTTGCGACACTGCACTTTGCTACGCCTTCGTATTTCGCGACACTGCACTTTGCTACGCCTCCGTGTTTCGTGACACTGTAGATTGCTACGCCGCCGTATTTCGCGACACTGCACTTTGCTACGCCTCCGTATTTTGCGACACTGCACTTTGCTACGCCTCCGTATTTTGCGACACTGCACTTTGCTACGTCGCCGTATTTCGCGACACTGCACTTTGCTACGTCGCCGTATTTCGTGACACTGCACTTTGCTACGTCGCCGTGTTTCGTGACAATGCGCCCTGTCACGTTGCCGTTGTTTATTTAGTATCTCAGCTGCTTACAGTGTATAATTATTGTGTTTCGGTGCTAAGCCATAACACCAGTTTCAATATATATTCTATATTCGGGGTGTCTACCACGAGACTCCACCGTTATAGGCAACTAAAGTTCAGGAAAGTGGCGGACACCCCGTGTATGTATATATATCTCGTCTGGGCCACACCACTCGTAGCCCAGTAGTGGAAAGATTAACTAGTATTAATGTACCGCTGTCCAGGGGACGCCCGAATGTACTAATTGTACATCCTTTCTTTGGAGGCTCTTTCCATGTTGTGATGTAATGATGGTGATAGTGCGTACACGTTGAGTGGAACTAGAGATGACAATTTTCCGGGAAATTTTGAAACGGAAAATTTACTGCAGTGGTGGCTTGTGGTGGCGGGGTTAAAATGTAGAGGTGATACCTAGAGCCTATTTTAATTAAAAATATTGTGTGTTAAGAATCGAGTGGGTTGTAACTTATAAGAATAGGTGAGGAGGGACAGTGTTGGGGAGGGGTAGATAAGAAGCAGGGTGGATAGGGGGAAATTAATGTTGGGCCAACCTTGAAATTATTTTCATTTACTTATTGATGAGAAAAAATTGAAGTATGATTTATGAACATAACGGATCTTCAAAAGCTTCATTCATTTTTTTTTTTTACGACCGTTTGGGTTATACCTTTATGTACTAATTACGCTAATGTGATAGGGACGAGAAAGGTTGAATTTGTTTCTTTACTAATATTACTAATGATATTATTACCATCCATTTAATCAGTTGAAATTATTTTACATAAATATTAATTAAAGATTTTCCGTTTCATGTCTCTTAAGTGGAACCAGTGGAAACATTTCAACCTGGCCGTTGGGGTAGTTCCCCTTTCGGGGAAAATACCCGAGGGACAAACCGAGAATCGGATTCGAGACCCATAGAGTCGTAGCCAGGTGCACTGACCACTACACCACGGGGCCGGTTACCAGTAAGATGAAAGTGGGTTTAGGTTATATTGCGTATTCTAGACGGCCGCCGCGGTGGGTCGCTACGGATGAATAGATTGCCCGCGGCAATGTGTCGATTGGAGTAAAGCCGTCTTGTATTCTCTGCAAGGTGGCGAAGTTTGTTCCTCCAAGTGGACCTTGTCACCTTGACCTCTGTCTCGCGCGTGATCTGGGTGCTCACACGGACAAAATCCTCGCATTGCACGTCTTGGTTGTCGTTGACGCGGAGTCTAGGGTTCAAATACCCTCTACATTCCCAACCCAGTCGTTGATAACCTTCGTGTCAAAACAGTTTTTTCCTCTCTTAAAAGCAAACTTATTCTAAACCCCAAACTTTTTTACTTTAATTTTAGACATTGCTTGGTATCGAACCAGGTTCGCCTTACGGAGATAGTTTTTTTTAAAGGTTACTAGTGGGTTCATTATAGTATAGTATACCATATCTATTTTCATTCATTCATGCCAAACAACATATCTGCTGCCACGCAAATAAATGAAAATGTATCTGTACTCCTTCCTCTGTGACAACAGATAATCTATATATAGTGAGGCTAAGTAAAAAATACTCATGTCAAAACTTAAACAATCTGCAACTCAAGATAACCTTGAATAGGTAGGTGGTGTCGCCAAGTTTAAATTATTTAAGTTTACCCATGAAGGTCTACTAGATTCCATTCGCCATAAGAGTGGTGGTAACTGACAGCTAGCAGAAGATATAAAAACGGTCAAAAGAAAAACCTAATTAAAACCCAATAGTTTGTTGTGAAAGTTTTGACCGCCAAAAGTGACAACAGTTCAACATTATTATCTTACAGATCATATTATATGGATACATGAGAACTTTTACTAGCTTTTACCTACCTACATTCCTATCGTAGTTGGCGTATAGCTGTTTTTAAAGATAAACAAAAAAAATAAAACTTTGCTAGCTTTAGTTATGACTCGTTAGTGTGTCTGCTTACCGAACTAATGGGTCTCGAATTCGATTCCCGACATGTCCGAACATTCTATCGTTGGTGAAATTGTCGTTTCCCTCATTACAGTGATGAATTGACGTCAGTTAGAACGAGCGTATTACAGTTGTACCAAGAGTTCCTTCTTGGTAATTGTAAACAAGGCCTACTGGTGTTATAACTTGGCCCCGGCTGTTGTGGCGCTCCATTCAGGATGGTTGTAAATGTTTTCTCAGGTTGAGCGATAAACAGCAAGTGATGGATAGTACGACACACCACAGTACTTAGCTAATCTAACTTAACATAACCTAACCTACAAGCCTAACCTAATATAAGGCACAATTATTGGTGGGTCCGAATTCATATTTACCCGCAGGTCTATTATCTGATCTAGTCCTCCTGGCCAGTGACTGGAGCCCAACTAAGCTACACACTTTTGATACAGTGTATCTGAAATAAGTAAGTACTGTTGAAAAAAATGTTGCGTTCAGAAAGTGCGCGTTAGATCACGCAAATAAACAAGATGATACGGTGCACAGCACTGTCTTTCTCCCGCTTTTATCTAGAGACAGTTACAGAAATATCGAGAAAAGAGAAACATCTTTGTCCACCGAAGAGTATAAGAATTAGATTCATTTTCAAATACCTGAATTAAAAAGTATATACAGTATGTTTGCTTATAGCCCAGAAATTATTGGTTTGGTCAAAATAAGTTATATCTCAAATAAAATATTTGTATCTTTAATAGTACTACAACTTTACAATCATAAGTTATTCCGTATCTCAAATAGTTGCGGAGAAATGATTAAAATTAGAAAATCTTCTTCGTGTAAAGTTCATGAGAAATGAGAATTTCCATCTTGTTTAGAATAATAAGTGTCAAGGTATAAAATGTAATCAAAATGGCTAGAATGAATTTTGAAAAAATCATTTTTTTATTTTTGCTCTTCAGTGAACTATCCTTAAATTTAGAGTTAAATATCTAATTAAAAAAAACAGTGATGGGGTGGGAGGGGGGGGGGTTATGAAAACTCCAGATGTCAAGTTTTAGCCCTATTGGTAAGAGTTTCGGCTCTAGCCTGAGGTACAGACGGACGGCATTGTGAAAATAACTTTTTTTTGTTTCAGGGGGTCATGAAATGTCAAATCACAATCTCGAGTTCAATTTTTTTTCGATCACAATAGGCTACTCCTCTCCCCGAGGTGTCGAGGGAAATTAAAAAAAATATATATATATAATTCAAACATTTATCGAACGTTCGACTACGCTACCATGTGTTTGCTACAAGATTATCATTTAAAATGTATTGGAATTAACTTCCCGCCCCCTTCCTCAAAGTTGTAACTCTAACGGCGCTACTGAACTTGAGTCTAGAACTGTGTTATTCTCTTTTCGGATATCGTGTAACTATACAATAAGTCAAAAAGAGGCAATTTTCTTTTTATGGCCAAGATTTTATTTCCTGAAGAAAAACGTCTGCTGACAGGCGCAGCCTCTATTATATTCTCTACACAAGAACACTCGCAAGACAGCTATATAATTATAAACTTGCTACTTGCTTGTTACACGTCCCTCCGTTCCATTGTTGAATCGACTTCCGGCACGGAAATTATCTCGCTAAAAAGCCAACGTAAAGCTGAAAACTGCCGCCGTTGGTTGGGAAGAATAGAATAGGAGAGCAATGCCTCGGGAGGTTGGCCTTGAACTGTTTGTGTAACGATAATATAATAATTACAATATTTTAACTTATGGCTGTAACTGTTTTCACGCCCTCTTGGAGGCGAGACAATAAACTCAGAGTAAAGACCACGTGGAGCGCTGGGGTTGTTTACTAATTAGTTTGTGGTCGTGATGTGGTTTTTCTATACTCCTTGGTGTATAATTTTGCGACGAATACAATAAAGCTATTTCTCGTCAAGATAACCATAATTTATTATTAATTTCTGGTTATCCGCGTGGTATCTGAATGAGTTATTTATAAGGTTAGTATGCCTGTATCACATGAGTATTTCAAGTGAAAATGGCATCTTCTCCCCTTACTCTTTTCCCCCTCTTACCGCAAAGTATGCTGACCGTTGTATAATATAAGCTATAAAATCATTATAACAAAGAATAAACCAAATTTCAGGGGTTTCACTAACGTTTTTTTATTTCCACACTGTTCATGACTTTAGGCTAATTTACAGTGCGAAGGAAGGTCTTGTTTTAAATTGACCTTTTGATATTTTGTTCGTCTGTCCGGCTGTTAGTTCCGCGATAACGCCAAATACGTAAACCACTCTTAACCAAATTTGTCGGGGACGTTCTTCGAACCTAGGCGGATCGAAATATAAGGACATGTTTTTTACAAGCTGGTTATCCGTGTCAATATGATGTTTGTGCAAACACTGTACTTTTTTTAATATCTCGTCTCAAGTGATTTGACTGTGAGATTCTAAGCAATCGATCGAATACCTTTGACGTAGTTTCTTAAATTTTGACATTTCGCGAGACTGGCGTCTTGAAACCGCGTGAACAATGGTTATTCTACATTGACATAATGTGCTATTGGATATAGTATTAATTTGTTTTCTGTCTAATTTGATCACCAAGGAACATATAAAATTACTCAAGTAACATTCATGGTTATGGCTGTTTGACTCCCTGTGTGTGTTTCTACCTCAAAAAGATTAGTTATTTTTCCTCGTTTTATACTTAAAATATATATATTTTTAGCACGTCTTAATACCCTTTCGGCTTACACGCCTATATAATAATTACACTAATGGGTTAGGGATTAGTAAGGTTTGATTTAGAGGGGATTCTTCCGTATTTGCGTGGAGGGATAGTGTAGGCCTAAAACCATTTATGAAAACCACCCTCAGTGCACCCAACCGGAATCGAACCTAGGTCTCCCCATCTTCTGCAGTCTAGTTCAACACGAGAGTAGCCTGCCACTGAAGTTGGTCATGTATTAGGGCACATTTTATATGAAATATTAAGACACGACATATTCTTGTCATTGATAGATTTGTATTCATATTATGTAAACACTTAAGTCAATGACATTATTCATGATTACCTAGAGCAATATGTAGCATGACTGCAAGAGCTGTCTCAGGGAAAATTCCCCGATAGATAGACGGACCTTGCTTGCGATTAAAACCTATTGCAACCTTCAAAACTTTTACATTTAGTGACATCACGGCCACAGAGCTATGCTCATACACGCTCGGTGACTCGTTTTTACTATTTTAATTTTGAACTCGATATGATTGTCTACACTATATATATTATATAATATTATTAAGCGGAAAGATTTGTTTTTTGTTTGTAATGGATAAACTCAAAAACTACTGGACCGATTTAAAAAATTATTTCACCAATATAAAGCTACATTATCAGCGAGTAACATAGGCTACATTTTATTTTGAAAATTTAATTTATTACTCATAAAAATGTCGATAGTTTTACACAAGGTATAAAAAAATTGCCTAAAAATATGCTTTCTCCGCGTGCGCTGCAAAAACTATTGGTATTACATAAAAAAAAAATACTATACATATTGAACGTTCTCACTAATGTGAACAAAAAAGTCCGCGATACAATATATGTAATTATTATAGTTATGTTACAATAAACGTTTTTTGTTGAAATTAGTCAACTAAAACACGAATGCGAACAAAAAGTGATTATATCCGTATCATGATATGAATCCTTTTCCAAGTCGCGGACAGCAGCTAGTATAACATAAATGTCATTTGTACTTATTTCTTTACTATACATTATCTTTCAGGGCTGCCACGTGGCTATAAAACCGGAAAAACCTCGGAGAATTTTTGTGTCTTGGTAAAAAAAAAACCGGGAAAAACGAATAATTTTTTTGAAATCTAGTAAAATTTACTTGAATATTTGTTAATTTGGGAAATTTAACTAAAAGCTTTAAATACTCTGTCTTGGGATGGATGAAAAAGTGAAGTGAAGAATTAAGCACGCTGATTATAAAATGTCCTATTACACCTTAACCAAGGGCTGTGACGTGTCACAAGTTGTATTTCACCATCAATCATAAATCACCTTGGTTTTAATTATAAGTTAAATGACTTGACACTAATCAGCTTGATAAAAAGTGAAATGTTATTACTCTTTTATTCAACTAATCCGCACGAAAAAAAACCCCGGGTGAATTACTTTTATAAAACATAGGGAATGTGGCAATAAAAATAATGGCAACCCTGATCTTTTGTTTAAGAAAAAAACCTCTAGTTGCCATAGAGATATATAAATAGTTTGTATATTTACAAACCCCCCACCCCCGTTGTCATTGAGATGATTAAAAAGGTTAGTTTGTTGGCGTTGTTACAACGCTCTCTATGAAAAGTGACGTCACAAGCACAAGGACACTGGCTAATCGTGAAAGGTCTTGGGGTAGATACGGTTCAATACCTTTTATCATTTCTTTTCTTTTCGTATTAATAATGGAAGCTACGCTGTCTTGAAAAGTAGCGCCCCTCTCCAAATTGATAACTTGCTATGTTTGTTTCTGGGGTTCTGGCCGAAACCTTGTCAATAAAACCTTTAGGCTTCCTTGTTCACAGTGTAAGCGAGTGATATTGTCTTTATGGCCTAGCTTATCAGTTATCACTTCTTAATTATAGGTGTGATCATTCATCGTTGCACTGCTGACATTACCGCTTCATCGAGGGGCCTTCGAGCTACATTGATGCTCTGTGGACGACTTTGTGACCTTTGATTATTTCAAAATGTACCTTTTGGGATCTCGAAACTAATATTTATACTATATCTAGTTATTTTTATAACACCTTTTGCATTAATGCATACCTTAACATCTTATTTAACAAGGTGTTGTTTTTAACGAGAGCTATCTTACTTTAAATCATTCAAAGTTTAATTTTGAAATATGACCTAATTGTGTAAATACTTGAAGTATATCCTAATAGAAACCAACGTGTAGCGTCTAAGATCCACTCACGTGTTTATCATACATGTGCTACGATCCTTATTGGAGCATTAAATATATTATTTTAGATTAACCTAAACGACTTCGAGAAAGAATTAACTGTAAACATGTTTCAAAGTCTAACCTAAAAAGAGTGATGGATGATTAGATCATGTTTTTTCAGCAAATAATATAGGATATGAATTGTAGGATGTTATGTAAATACTAAATAATTAATTACATACATAGTTGGCTTATTTATAAAACCTTGTACCGCAATTTCTTTTTTTTCTCTCAAGAGTTTTTGGCATCAATAGATGCAAAAAATAAATAAAACATCTTACGATTATTACCGCTTATAATTTGAGGGGGTCGGGGCAGAAAAAAATGATGACCCTCATTATATGAAAAAATGTGTTAGCAGTAATTTATTGTAGTTTTTCTCTTGAATTACAAATTATTTTAAAATTCGGTAAAGACCTTGGATTGGATTTGATTTGAACCTCTACTTCCCTGTCAACATAAAACCAGACTAGACAATCTTGATGAGAGATTAAGGCGTTAAACTGTTATGTTGGTTTGCTGTTGACAGCGAGGTCGGGATTTGAATCCAATCACTGATAGCCACTCTCACACAATTCGGGAACATTTCTTCTAAGTTATATTTTCTCATCCATACACCATTAATGCAACTAAATGTGGATAATCCAGATGGTTAGTGAAAGATGGTACAGAAAACCCAACATTTTGCTGTTAAAAAAAGGAAGAAAGATTAGGTTGATTTAATTATATTTGTTTTTGTTTCAGGAAGGCGGTGAGCAGTCATGGCGGACGTGGCCAAGAAGACTTCGACGGTCCAGCAGACTGTAAGTAGCCCCCACACCCCTAACGGCACGTCCCCCCTGTGTGAACTAACCACAACTCAATCGGGATCCTTCTCCGACTTGTCACTACCCCACGAGGACGACGACACGAGCCTGCAGGACCTCATAGACTCCGAGCTCGCCCTCAGAATAGCCCGCTCCCCCTCCCCGCCGGCGAGAGGCGACGTCAACACCAGGTTCATCCTCGAAGAGAGGAACCACTCCTTCCAGACATACACTGGTAACGACACCTTCTTCTTCAGCACCTTGGAGGATTCGCCGCCGAGTAATGGGGAGGCAGCTGGGGCAGCAAGCCCGGAGGAGTTCCCACCCTCACCCCCAGGGTCGGACTCGTCCCCGAGGTGCCTGCCTCAGTCCCTCGCAGCCTTCGACCCTTTCACCACCACCATTGACACGGAATCCTCCCCCAGCGCAGACTCCGAGCTGGTTTGTATGGCCGGGGAGCTGGCGTCGCCGCTCGAACCGCCCCCTGGAGGGGTGCTCCTCGACTTTTCGGAGGGTGACCTCCCTGATGACATAGGACCTTACCAGACTGATACTAACCCAAGTCGGGTCGTCGAAAACGGAACGCTTTTAGATCTGTCGGAGGGCACCCCCCAAGAGTTGGTTGGTGCTTTCCCTGAGGAAGTTGCCGATGATTTCCTGGATCCTTTCGGGAGTAGCTACCGGGAAGGGTCTGTCACCCCCGATGAGCGCCAGCAGGGTGTCGACTTCTTGGACGAGTGCTCCCTGCCTGACCTGGTGTCCCCCGCGTCCTCACCCACTAACCTCGACGATGACGCCGCGGGTGTTGTGAATAACAGCATGAGTAGCGATGATGTGAATAACCCGAGTAGTGTTGTGGAGTGTTGTGTTGTGACCCCTAACGTCCGCAGTCCCGGGGCGGTCCTCATACCGGAGATAGACGTCATTCCACCCGATGATGACGATCAGGTCGACGAGGATCTAGACATGTATGTAAGTAGCGGGTACGGTGTCGCAGACGACGCCGAGGGCGATGAAAACGAGTGGACCACAGTGGCGGAGGCGGTAGGGTCACCGGAAGAAGAGACTCCGCCAAAGCAGCAGCCGGAGGTGGCTGTGAACGGCGCGGACACCCCCACCTCTGTTTCCAGCTGTTCCGAAGTGAGTTAATGTTTTGTTTAGCAAGGTTCCGTCTGATTGGATGAGGGGGGAGTGGTGAGGGATGAGCGGTTTTTACACAAAACTGTCTCACATTTTCAATGCTATCGTTGAAAAATATGCCCGCTCAGGGATTCGAACTCGATATTTTTTTAATCCCCATCAAATAATTTCATCTTATTGAAGGAGTGAATGGCGCGGACACCCCCACCTCTGTTTCCAGCTGTTCCGAAGTGAGTTAATGTTTTGTTTAGCAAGGTTCCGTTTGATTGGATGAGGGGGGGAGTGGTGAGGGATGAGCGGTTTTTACACACAACTGTCTCACATTTTCAATGCTATCGTTGAAAAATATGCCCGCTCAGAGATTCGAACTCGATATTTTTTTTACCCCCATCAAATAATGTCATCAAATTGAAGGTTTTCTGAATGAAATGCGATGAGCCTGGAATAAGGTCCGCGTGCCCACCGATGCGGGTAAAGTTCTAATACATAATATTTTATTATTTTAGTTTATAGATCTTTTTATTATAACACGAACTGGTGATATCTTGTTCGTGTCACATACAAATGTGTAAAACTAAATTAGTAAATGGTTTTTCATTACGGATTGCACTGCATTGGTGGGCACGTGGTCTTAGACGTAACCTCTACCTGGTCTGGTTTGGGGAAGTTGGGGTTCGGATCCTAGCCTGATATATTGAGGGTGGATACATTCATTTAAATTTTGCTTCTTTTTTCCTTTTCCCATACTTATAGATATGCGGGTAGTCTGGACTAGTAGTAAAAAGTGGTGCACATTTATTTAAAAAAAAACACATACTAATGTAGACAAAATGGCTTTGTACATGAACTTTCTTTATTATTACTCCCAGTTTTAATTAGTGTAAACTTTAGGGAAGAAAGTTCGCCCTTAATTGGTATCAGGCAGAACCTTGTATTTTTTAAGGTCACATATTTTGAAAGTCTAAATCTTCTATGAAGAGCCTTATCTGATATCTAGAAAAGTTACTAGATCTAATTTCACCTATTCGAATGTCGGTCATGTTATCTGACATCTGTCACCTTTGATAGATAATATCAATACCTTTAAAATAACACTAATAAAATTGTAAAATGCTATCAATTTTGTCCGCCAAAATAATAGTTTGTATTTTCTAAATAATCCTTTCTTTGAAAATTGGACTGTAGTAAATTATGTACGTGGTTTAAAGGGGCATAATCTTCTTGCACACAGTTATGTGGTGGATTAGGTTTTTCCTCTCAAGAATCCTAATATTTATAAAATTTGGAAGGGATTTGAATTGTTTTTTTATAAGGGAAACACGTTTTTGGTTTTAAGGTAAGGGTGTAGGAAAATCGAGAAAAGGCCAGTGTTTTTTTCAGTTACTTTATTTATTTTGGCAAAAAAAAAAGTGAGTGTAATTTTCTTCGCGTGATGATATCAACACTTGTTGAATATCTGTCATGAGCATAGCGGTATTAGCCGAGAAACTCTTTAAATGAAGATAAAAAGGTTGTCAATAAATTCCAGGACATCCTTGATAGATATTCAACAAATGTTTAAGGTCACCACACGAAGAAAATTAAACTTTGTTTGTACTGAAGAAATATTTTATTTATTTTGATAAAAAAAAAGTTTTGCTATTAAACTGCAAAAATACTGCCCTTAGCTCCCCTCTCCTACAGTTCCACCTTAATGTCACAATGCCACATATGTGAAATTAGCCTATCATATTCCCCGACAAACGCTCAGAAATGTTTCGTTTCAAAAACCTTAATATTTAGCTGTCTTTTTTTTACTATCTACTTTATTTGAAATTAATATTAAACCTCGACTGATAAAAAGTATACTGTTTAATCTACATTATTTTGACTAAATTTGCATACCTGATTTATAATTATCATTATTTTAACATTTTACATAATAAATATTTAGTTATGTTACATAAACTTATGTCTAGCACTTATCTTGATTTAATTTGTCTATTTATTAATTTATGTTATTACATGTAGGACCCACGTTCAACTCCCGTAGTCAATCATCCTTGTTTCATCTGGTTCGCCATCTTAATTTGTGAAGAGAACTTAGCCTTTTAGAAGCTTTCGTTTGTGAAGCATTTTAAGTTAAAAACAAACACACAAAAAAAGAAACATCCCAAAGGTTATTTACTAAAGTTAGTGTTTCATAAGGTTTAAAAAAATAAATAAAAAAATAACAAGTTAAAAAAGTTTGCTGTGAAAGTTTTGACCGCCAAAAGTGACAACACATCAACTTATTATGATCTTGCAGACCATATAGTTTGGCGAATGGATACATAAGGGTATATCTGATAACTTTAACTAGCTGTCACCACTACTCCTATGGCGAATGGACTGTACCCTTAGTCATCCTTGTAAGAAAACAAGCTTAACTTGCATAATTACACTATGGTATAGCTAATAAGATCCCCATCATAGTGTAATGAGTCAAGATAAGAATGCTCGCTGTAAGCTGAGTGTACTCCTTTGAAAATAGATTCTTCTCCGAAGCTATGCCATTTTTACTGTGAGTTTGCTGCTTTAGGTTAAGCAAGTTTTACGCTGATATAACCTGGCGTCACAAAACGTACACACAAAGAATCTTCCAACAGTGAGTAGAAATATGACATCACGCGACGCCAAACGTAACTATGGTGTAATATGTATGTTGTTTTCACAGGTGTTCTTAGTAGGTATAGTCGAGTCGCCATTAAAAGAACCTACATATAAATTAGGCCTACTTTGATACACTCGTGATGCCAAACCATATGTTAAGGTGCTACGTTAGACAGATCGCATGAAAAATGGACACAGTGGCCTTTCATCAATACTGGTTACTTTAGATTTTATTTGGCATAGCTTCTTAAAGGTTTTTTTTATGGCTATCCGACTATAAATATATAACTTTTAATTAGAGTTGTTTCGTGTTTTGTTGCGCATGCGTGTGAGCTTCTTTTTAACCTGGCCACTCACGTGCCGTGTCGTGATCATGTGTGTTTTTAACACGTGTTTAACGTGTGTTGTTACAACAAAGAGGGTGTCCGGGAGGTGAAAAATTGGTGCGACTTGAGGAACCACTCAAGATTAGGAGGGAAATAAATGGGCGACTGTTCTGGAGCAACCAGTCGTTCGCGTCTTTTAATTTCGTAAATATATCAAGTACAGGGTGTCTCAAATAAAACCATCCCCAAACGCACGGTATTTCAAAGTCTTGTGTTCGAAATGTGCACCACCAACTGCCATGCATAGTTTCAATAAATAAACGTTTACTAGTCCGCTTGCGAAACTTTGCATGGCGGCTGGTGGCGCACATTTTTGTCTTTCAAATACTGTTATTTTGGGGGTGACTTTATTTGGGAAACCCTGTATTTACCAATAACATTTGAGTGGAACCAAAATTATCTTACTCGGTCCTAATCTGTAATGTTATATTAAAAAAATCAATGGGGACATGATTATTTGAAGAAAGGTTGAATTTAAGAAATAAATATATGTAAACTGTATAAACAAAACAAAGTAGTGTGTACAAACTATGGGCCGATCGTGGGACCTTGGTCTATCAGGGCACAAAAAGGTTCTTGGATCAACAATTCTCAAACATTTTGACCTTCGGAACACTTTTCACTCCAAACCTATTGTAGAGTCCCACTAATATTTTGTTTATTAATCTAATTTTTAAAGTAAATCAATGAGAATATAAAACGTTGAGAAATGTTTCGAAACATATTTATTAATTCATTTCATTAATAAATAACTTGCTCAATAAATAAAACCATTACTTGTTAAACATAACAAATGTGCTATTTTTTACAAAACATTTTTGCAAATCTCTCTAATGAAATATATATGGATTCGTATGTCTGTTTCTGCAATGTTTTGTTCTGGTTACCTACATACTAATAATATGTACACAATTTAAAAAAAACAAAACACCGGAGAATTATCATTAACGGAAATTTTTCAACTAATAACTGTTCCAACACTACTCGTCATTTGAAATATCTTAGGGTACACGGGAAATAGTTTTGTATTAAAGACGGTCAGATCTGAATACTATTAAGTTTAGAACCAATTCAAACGAAACGTCTGCGAAGCAATTAAACACTAACCGAGGCGGCTATCTTAACTAGACTCGATTACTTTAGATTGATTGTTGGGACATCATAAGCCCTGATTGGTTGACACAGATACCAATAAGAACGCGAGGATACTCGCGTAGGCTCAAAGACAAGTTGGCCGAATAGGACAAGTAGGTCGTGGCCAGATATTCTTGGAATCATTGCTTCATTTGATAGTCTCAGCACTCGGGGGATAATATTAATTTTGTTTTGTTGAGTTAAAACAAAACTGCACCGGTGGGCACGTGGACTAAATTTCTGGCTTACTGGTGAGAGTAAGGTCTTGAGTTCCAATCTCGGTCGGATGTATCGAGGTTGGTTTTCTATTTGTTTATCCACGCTAGTGCGGGCATATTTACTCATCCTTAATTCATTAGTGTCGTCCTCGGTGGTCTTAAGGTAAAGTGCTCGCCTCAGAACTCAATGTTTGTGGGTTCAAACCTAGCCGAGGTCTTTATTATTATATAGCACCGCGTCTTACTACCCGTTTGGGTTATACGCTTTAAGTACTAATTACGCTAATGGATTAGGAATAGGGAAGGTCGAATTAGAGGAAGTGAACTCGCATTTGCGTGAAGGGAGGGTGGAAAATTATTTGGAAAAAACCACCCTCAGTTCAGCCGACCGAGAGTCGAACCTCGATCTTCCCGTCCTCAGCAGTCGAGCTCAACACGACTAGCGCGTTAGCCAACTACGCCACCGGGGCGGGTAGAGTCGAGGTCTTGAACGATAAAAATCTGTGGAAAACGTTCCTTCGGAGGAGAAGTAAAGCCGTCGGTCCCAAGTCATTTCTGGCAATTTAAATATCCCTGGAAGGTATGTGAAAATACCTTCACCGGAAAAATTGGTAAGCCCTTTCGCGCTCGCTCATAGAAACTGTGTGGAAGAAAACGGTGAACCACCACACTTCCTGAACCTTCCTATAACGTGGGATTTATACCAGATGGTGCAGGCAGCACTAACCAGCCGAAGATCTGAGCGCAAACCCAGCTGCAGATGTATAGAAATCGCATCAAACCAACCTTCGGGTTGTTAACATTAGAAGAATCCATTATAGTTGAATACGAAAAGTTTGGATGGGAAGTAAGACACGTTACAACAAAAATAAGAGAGAAACAAAACGCAGCGTTAATTATCAAGTTGTTTGAGAAGGAACATCTGGGCAAGATTATCCGATGTCGCTTCTTAAAAGTTTTTCGAAGATTATTTACTTCTATTGGTTAGGTCGTGAAACAAAAAACAAAACAAAAAACGTGACTATCGAGGGAAACATCTTGAGGATGATTTAACAATGTCGTTTGTAATCTAGCTGTTGTTTTCTCGTGGAGGAACTTAACAGACTAGGGGGAAAAACTGGCATTTTTCTTGTGAAGTTTGCTTTGTGAAATTGTTTTATAAAACACTGTAAAGCAAACACATTAGGTTTAGATTCCTTATGTAAGAAGAAACAAGATGATTCTTAAAACATACTTTTGCTAAACACATAGGCCATTAAAGGCTTAATTTAGTCTAAAGGGTAGGGATGACATAGGTTGTTTGGAGGAATTACACCCTCATTCGATTAGAGAGCTAACAGCACACGTAGAAAACCACCCACTAGTGCAACCTGCTAAGATTCTAACCCTTTCAATCGCATCATAACTGGTAAACCAGACCATATGACCTTGACACTTAGACCGCGTGCCCACCGATGCTGGTTGTGATGGGGTAAAAATAAAAATGAATGGATTAAGGAAGTTTAGAGCTGTACAGTATTGGTTTTTATTTTGAACTGATACATCTCGATTGAAACGCTCCTAAGAACGAACTTAACTTTTTTATTATCTAAATGTTAAGTATAAAGCTTTGCCACATTTAATGGCGTCAAATTCAAAACCTTTCACAGAGGGTTCATTTAAAATAATGTTTGATACGAACTACAGAAATTTCTGGAGAAAAAAAAGAGGATGAAAGCTATTATTTTCTTTTTGTAATTTTAAGGTATTAAGTTGAAATCTATTTTTACTTAAAATAGCGAAAATATTGCATCTTTCAATGCGGCCATCTCACTGTTTTATATTTTCAATATGTCCCTTAATGAAAAACGAGTTTTGACACGCCTGATTTAACGCGTCACTGCCTGATGAGAGGGATTGGGGCTTGAACTCCTGAACGGTGTACTGAGATACTGTCTTAACCAGTTTCCCCACCATCTCTACACACAAATGTAAATACACTACCTCTAGATTCTACCTTACGCACCCTCTTCTCTTATAATGTACATGTACTAATAGCCCTGATGAACAGTAAGACGCAAGGCGGGGGAAAAATAATCCCATATCGTTAATTTACCGCCTCGTGAAAGGCAACAAACATCATTGCACAGTTTAATACATTCTCTGACCTAAAAGAGAACATAACCAGGGACCTTGAGATCAATCTAGCAGATACGCCACCGACAAAGTTAAGGGTATCTGACGGTTAATATATTTTACAACTGCGTCATACTACCCGTCCGGTATGTCATTAGTTAAACACAAATGGTATAAGGTGTCACTCTCGTGTTAGACTGGCCTGCTGATGACGGGGGTGATCAACGTTCGAATACAGGTCGGGTGTACTAAGGGTGGTTTTTCCTCAAATGGTTTCCCACTCTCTTTCCGTGCAAATGCGGGTAGATTTCCTATAAAATGCTTCCTTCCTCACATTCACTCGATTAGTATAATTATATATGCGTATAACCTGAACAGGTAGTAATACACCGTGATAAAAAAAAACTAATGGTGTGGAGGTGAGAGAACGTAGAATATAAAGGAAATGTACCCTCATTCGCTTAAAGGTATAATGGGATTTGAACCCTGACCTCTCTCTTACCGGCATTACAGATATTTGACGTTTAGTGCTCGTGTAACGGCGACGCTGGTGCCAAGACGAGACGAGCTATAATCGTGTTTAGATGTTCTTGTGTCTGGAGTCGTGAGGCCCCTGGAAACTCGGCAACTACCGAACCTCGCGCGCGCTACGTTTCGAGGGAGGGGAGGCGTGTCTCGCTCACAGCATCCCTCTCCGGATCAATAAGTGGGTTACACCCTCTCCGTTTGTAGGGGTATGGTGGGGGGTGGCTTTGGGAGGGGAAGCTCGTACGTCCTCTGAAGGTCGGACATCACGTCAGGTGGGGCGGCCCGGACTCGTGTGGTGCCACACACAATATTTCACATGTTCATATATATATACACACTCGCTTCATTGGCCCATTGGTCTAAGGCGTCGTTCACTTGTTAGACTTGCCTGTTGAAGATGGTGCGATTGGGGTTCGAATACAGGTCAGGTGTACTGAGAGTGGTTTTTCTCTAACGGTTTCCCATTCTCCTTCCACGCAAATGTGGGTAGGTCATCTCTAAAATGCTTCCTTCCTCACCTTCGCCCCATTAGAGTAATTATCATACACGCGTATAGCCTGGACAGATAGTAAGATGCGGTGATAATAACATTCTGAAAAGAGATTTTATTTTCGTGAGCTTGTACTGCTTTTTTGGTTGCTAAGCCTAACATAATTTTAGGACATATTTAACCAGAATAGATACCACTCTATTATGATTGTTGTATATGCGTATTTGTTTGAGGTATCTAACGTGCACTTTATGAACCGACTGATTATATCAGCACACAGTAATTTCTAAGAGCGAGGGCGTAAGGATCTATCAATTTTGCCGGGAAAGGTATTTTCACATACTTCCCAGGGTTATTTTACATAACACAATCAACACAGAACCGACGGCTTTACTTCCCCTCCGAAGGATGTTGTGCAACGGATTTTTATCGCCCAATAAAAATTCCGTCGATCCCGCTTGGGTTTGAACCCACGAACATCTGTTTCTGAGGCGAGCACTTTATCCCAAGACTACCGAGTTCAACTATTGTTAAATTAAATCCATTAAAAAAAATTAACAATAGTTACCTACTATTTCTACTTTTATAGCAACTTAAGCGATTTACATCACTTCATTAATTCTCATGTTTTATAAGACTCGGTTTCGGGGTTCGTAGGTTAAAGGAAAATTTCTATTTCATCTTATTATCTTTTCATTTTTTAATTATATCTTTTTATACAGTTTTTTAAGCGTTCCTTTGTTAATTATTAAATTTCTATTTGTTTTCGTTAAATAGTGGACTCATCCTCTCGCTAGTTTTAATATTCGTCAGGGCTGTTTACATTGAGGTATGGGCCAGGTAGGTAGGATCTAGAGGAAATATACCCGTATTTTCGTGGACTTCCGAACCGATCAAGACTAAATTACTTTGGTACAACCCGGCCGTGATTGGAAACCCTATTTATTCCATAACTAGGAAAACCGGACTGAACGATAGTAAAAATACCCGTGTTTGCGTTCTTACTTGTTTTATTCCTGTATTGTAAAAAAAAAAAAA